>JASSUY010036879.1:0-57940 GCA_032466535.1 Forpus xanthops | reverse complement strand
GATGGAGCGGGGCCTGCCCGCCCGGGGAGCCACGCGGTGCTCGGGCGGCGATGGAGCCGCCCGCGGCGGCCCCACGTGCGATTCGCCGCGGCTCAGGGTTTTTTAAAGGTCGCCGCGCCGTGGGTTTCCTCCCGGCGGCCGCCGCCGCGGGAAGGGCCCAGCGCTCTCCTTCCTCCTTCCATCAAACCCGCCGTCGCTCCGTATGGTGCGGCGCCCGCTGCCAGCGCTGGTCACACACGTGCTTTTCGTCCGCGGCCGCTTCTCCGCCGTGGGGAGGGGTTAGCAGCGAGTGCACCGGGGAGAACTGTCCCCTAACGCGGGCTGGGCCACGCGGGATACTTAACGGGAGGAGTGAGTGTGCTGCTCCGCTCCCGCGACTTCCCGCGGCCGGTCATTCATCTCCAGCGCGATAGGTAAACAGTGCTGCTGAAACGCGGAGCTCTGCCAGGCTCTGCGGAGGGGACGTTTCGGTGAGAAAATACCGGTAAACGGCGGCTTTGAAGGGTTTTTTTGCTTGTAACCGCCCTGTCGAACGTTCTTGTCATTTTTTAGAAGGCGGTGTCTTCCCGTTCTATTGATTTTCTGGACTCTAAATAATTTAACGTTATTTCAAACGGTTTTGTCTTAGCAGATACGGCTTTTTAGTGAAATTGTTATTTAGGTGTCGTGATCGACTTCCCACTGAAGCTGAGTTGTAAAGCCGTGTAGGGGAATGTGAACTGGGATTTCTAAGGGTGAACTCTCTGACTGCTATTTCGTCAAACTTTTCTGTGCTTCAGCTGTAGCGCACCCTGGAAGTAGCTGAAGCTTTAAGTCCTTGTAATACTTATGAAATTTAGTAGGAATATCCGTGTAATTCAGAAGTACATTACTAGGAAAGGGCTTAAGCAAAACCCCGGGTGATTTGTCAGACTTGAATGAAGGGATTTTGATACATTTTTTTGGTTTTTTTTTTTTTTTTTTTTTTTTTTTTTTTCTTTTTTTTTTTTCCAGAAAAAGAGCAGCAGGAAGCAATCGAACACATTGATGAAGTACAGAATGAAATAGACAGGTAACTATGAGCAAACTTTTACAGTGATTGTTGTAGTAGAAATTGAAGTGTAACTTTCAAAAGTCAAAATATTTAGTAAAGAAACCTACCCGATGGTAGTTCTCTGTTTAAATTCTGCCACTTGTGTGGTGACTTGATTAGATATAAGAGGTGTTTGTGTGTGATAAAAGAATTAAAAGAAGCATGCTATGCTCTTGTTTTATATGGGATATTTTAAAAGGTAGACTTTGAGCTGTAAACTTAAAATTAATTGTGATATTTTTGGTACTAGCAATTTATTTTCTATTGGGATTTCATGTTCATGCGTATGCTCTTTTGCAAAAGTGTTTTTATGTGTGTAAGTAGAATCAAAAACTTGTTTGAAAAGTTTGGTTTTATTATACTTTTAAAAACTTACATATTCATTGCTTAGAAAGCATCACTGAATCATAAGTTCCACATGCCAAAACTCTGGGTTCAGTGTTGTTATTTGCCTGGATTGTAGCTCTATGCACACTGTCCTACAAAGACTGCAGGTGATCATTGATGCTCTGGCCACATGAAGCTACTGCATTATCTTGGCTCTTTTTTAGAGCCAAACCCAATGAGATGTTGCACCTTCAGATGTTGTGTCAGTGCAGAATTACTTTGCTGGACGTTGCTTGCTTGCTTGCCCAAAACTTACGAAGAGCAGGTGATAGTGTTATGTGTTATCTGTGTTTAGGTCTCTTGAAATCAAAACTTTTAAGAGGTAAAATCTACTTTGCTTTGCATGAATAAGGGTGTGTCCTTTGTGTAATGCTGCGGAACATAGGATGTATTAGGAATGTTTCATCAAGATCAGTGAAATTGCTTCTGGTAGTGTGTTTCTGAATAGTCATTATAGGCTTAGGGCCTTTGTTTTTGTTTTAGGTGCCTCACCTGTTGAATATTGGAGACTAGTCTAATCAAACCTGGTCATTTTTTGGCTAGCTACTGTTGATGTGGCTTTAAATCTCAGTTCTCACTCTTGTGGTTTAATGTGGTTCTTTCTCTTACAGACTGAATGAACAAGCCAGTGAGGAAATTTTGAAAGTAGAACAGAAATACAACAAACTCCGCCAACCATTCTTCCAGAAGAGGTCAGAATTGATCGCCAAAATCCCAAACTTCTGGGTAACAACATTTGTCAACCACCCACAAGGTACATCATTAAAATGCCCTCTTTTGCAGTATGTTCTTGCTGGTGATGTGTCTTGCAGCTCTTCAGGGTTTTATAGAATTGTTGCTGGACATATGTTTAAACAGAAGCCTGCTCCATATGCAGACACTTCCTCCTTTGTCCTAGAGTGCATTTTATAAGCTTTTTATTTCTTGCACTTGTTGATCAAAGGAGTATCTTGGTCACTGAAATCCTGTGGTGGTTTTCTTTCTGCATTTCAAATTATAAGTTTCCTGCTTTTTTTTTTTTCTCACTTAGTTGGACCCTTAAGAAAAAGAATGAAAAAAACAAGATTCTGGTTTTAGTGGTTTTACTAATTTTTAAATTGGAGGTGAGCTCCTGACAATAAACTTTGACAATAAGTTTTTCTTGCTTCTTAAAATTGAACTACAACAAGCAAATATCATGGTTTGACCTCAGCAAATATAAATCCCATACATGCCAGTAGTCATTGAAATGTTGCATTTCAAACCTTCCCTGCTGTCAGTTCTCTGTATTTCACCTGCATGATCCCCATGATACGCTTTTCTTAGCTGTGTTAATATGGGATTCTTAATTCTGTCTTTAGTATCTGCACTGCTGGGAGAAGAAGATGAGGAAGCACTGCATTATTTGACCAGAGTTGAGGTGACAGAATTTGAAGACATCAAATCAGGTTACAGAATAGATTTTGTAAGTAAAGAATTCCTTCATTTTTATTTTTCTGCTGGTTTTTTACATACTTGCCTATTGGGTTGTAGTTTAACTTAATCTCTTCAGTTACCCAGCTAGTACGAGATTGTGCTAAGTCCTAGGACTTGGCACATGTGTTTACATGATGTAGGTTCTAACTCTTTGCTTTCAACTCCACAGTATTTTGATGAGAATCCGTACTTTGAAAATAAAGTCCTCTCCAAAGAGTTTCACCTCAATGAAAGTGGAGACCCTTCTTCAAAATCAACTGAGATCAAATGGAAATCTGGGAAGGTAGGTATCTGGGAGAGAAGATTACTCCTTTATGTGATGCCATCACTTTTAAGTATGTTCCTTTGACTAGTTTTGTATTGGAAGGTGCCTTGTCCTCCCTTTTTTCTTCTCTCAATCCACTGCCACTTCATACATAGTTTATGCCAATCCTGCAGGGTGGAATACCCCACTGACGTGAGATCTGTTGCAAATTCTTTTGCTCAGCTGAGCAGTGAAAGTACAAGTATGACCAGATGGAGAGATTACAACTGCATTAGCTTGTCTCTCTCTGGCATGAATCCAGATGTGTTTTGTTGTTTGCTTAAGATAACTGTTAAATAAGGAATTCTAAAACTAGGAGGATTATGGGGGGTCAGATAGTGGTATATGATCTGATTTTATTCTCTTTTATTTCCTCAATTTCATTTCTAGACACTGCACCTTTGTAGAAGTTGCAGCTACACAATATGTGACCATATCTTTCATCCATCCACTATTCAAATGTGATTAATTTGCTGTAGTTAGTTTCTGTAACAGTTACATGCTCATTTTCATGTTATTGTGAACTGAGTCTTTAAAAGCAGAACTGAGGATTGCAGTTAAGACACTTTTTGTTTTGTCACCATCAGACTTAGATGAAAACTTAACCTTTAATTGAGAAATGGGACTTTGCCTCTTGTACAGGAAGTTATAGCCCAGTACAAACTGGGTTGTTTTTACAACATACTACAAAATCAGTGTGAATTCTGGTGTCCTTCTTCATGAAACAATCTAAATCTGTAAATTATGTGATTCTATCAAGAAAACAAATACTAGAAGTTTGGAGTTACATGTACAAAGAAAGATAGGATTTAAATAGCACATAGGAATTTTATTTTCAATCTCCGCAAAAAGATAGTTGCAGACTTATGAAACTTGGGGAGATACAGGACCCATGTATGTTCTTGTGACCATCTCTTTTAGCGGTTTGTGTGGGGCTTTTTTGTCTCTTCACTTACTACAAAGAATGGCCTGAAGGCTTCAGAGCAGGAAATCTTAGGATAAGAAAGCTGGGCAATTCTTTAAGCTCTTTTACTTGAGACAGAGGTGTGGAGACTGAGTGTTTCTTAAATCATGTCGTAGTCATAGCATTTAGCCATTGTGAGATCTAAGTTCAGTATGTCATTAAGCACTTGGCAGACTTGTGCTTCCTTGTGATAGAGGAACATAAATACATGATCTTGTGAATTTTCAGTAGTTCTGTGGAGGTCATTGAAAGAAACAGGTGGTTTTACTGTTTTCTCATGCTCATGAGAAATAGTGTCTTTGTGACTTGTTTGGGTTCTAGATGTTTCTTAAAGACTTATTCCTGAAAGGGAGTAGTAAGTGACTTCTTGTGGCAGTGTACATATGTACATTTCTAAATAGTGCTTATTAAAAAAAAAAAAGCCATGTAAAAGCCACTTTTTAATGTAACTTCTTAACTTCCTTTTCAGGATCTGACAAAACGGTCAAGCCAGACACAGAACAAAGCCAGTAGGAAGAGGCAGCATGAAGAGCCAGAAAGCTTTTTCACCTGGTTCACTGACCACTCTGATGCAGGGGCTGATGAGCTAGGAGAAGTCATCAAGGATGACATCTGGCCAAATCCATTGCAGTACTACTTGGTAAGTACAGCACGAAGCTGTTGATCCATACCCGTAATAGCACCATGTAAGTGAATTTGATCACTGTAGTTAATGGTGCATATGTATCTTTAAGGTTCCTGATATGGATGATGAGGAAGGGGAGGGAGAAGAAGATGATGATGATGATGAAGAGGAAGAAGGATTAGAAGATATTGATGAAGAAGGAGATGAAGATGAGGGTGAGGAAGATGAAGACGATGATGAGGGAGAGGAAGGAGAGGTGAGTAATGGTACCCCTTACACCTCTTAACTCTGGTGCTTGAGAATCTAAAGAAACTTAAGAGGGATCTTGCCAGAATACTTACTTTTTTTTTTCGTACAATTGCTGACAAGGAGCTTGGAGGGGAGAATCCAGCCATATTTGCTGCCTTAATTTGTGGAGTTGTTTCAGTGTAATAAGTATGCTTGTGTATACGACAGTGAAAACAAGTAGTTTTAGTGAATTTGTAAGGGAGATACTTTAGAAGAACTAGGATGTGAGCATAACAAAATTCTTAGTGTTCATTCTAGCAAGGCTTTTCTTGTAAATAGCTTTTGTTGGTGCATCCAGTTCTGTCATCCTCTCACCTTTGGTTTATTTCTGCTTATAGGCAGATTAGGAAAGGCTCTTTGTTGGGCTCAGGAATTAGGAATTTCCTTCAGTAGCAAGTGATATTCAAGGGACAGCATTCAGGGGGTTGATAACTTCAAGTTCAGAATGTCTCTGTTTCTCATATTTGGGTGTGGTGTCTGAGCTTCAGCAGCTAAAAACTATTCACATAGGGACAGGAGGGCTATTGTGGGCACTAAAATTACTACTTAACCTAGAATTTAGCATCTGAAAGTACTAAATTTAACCTGAAATTTAGCACTAATATATCTGAAATATATTACTCTTCAGAGTTTAAAACTAGGGGTGGGAAAAAACCACCCCTTCGCTTTGTAAATGTTAAACCTGTGTGTTTGTAGTGATTGTAAGTCACAGTTTTCCAGACCTGGTGTTTCTTTCACTGGGACATCCAGTTATTATTTCTGTGTAGGCGGGTGCTCATGGCAAGTGTTACTACTCCATAGTGAAGAGGGAGTGATCATTAGCATGCTATGAGTAACACCGTAGGACTGTAGTCTGTAGGGTAGTAAAACAGTTGTGGTTACTGCATTTGAAAATTCGTGCTCTGTGAAGTTTAGTGACTAGATTTGTTTAATTGTTGCTTATCTTTCAACAGGAGGATGAAGGAGAAGATGACTAATTGAACACTGATGGATTCCAAACCCCCTTTTTACCTTTTTAATTTTAATCCAGTCCCTGGGAGCAAGTTGCTGTCTTTTTTTTCTTGTGCTCAGTCGCCTTGTTCTCTTGAGGTCTCTTTTTCTCTCCTCTACACCATGGTTCACACTTTATTTTGGGGGGAAATACCTTGAGCAGAATACAGTGGAAAAGAATCTACCAGTTTCTGTTTCAAGTTCATTTTTATCCCTTTCTGTCTCAAAACAAAAAACTGTTTATGGAATCAACACACCATGTTCTGTGGGAAAAAAGAAAACCTTCTGCTCCCTTCACTCTGCTGGAAGCTGAAGAGTGCTAGGCCCCTGTGTAGTAGTGCATAGAATCTAGCTTTTTTCCTTCTTTCTCTGTATATTGGGCTCAGAGATTACACTGTGTCTCTATGTGAATATGGACAGTTAGCATTTACCAACATGTATCTGTCTACTTTCTCTTGTTTAAAAAAAAAAAGAAAAAGCTAAAAAAAAAAAATAAATGAAATAAAAAACTGGGGTTCTAGAAGGTGAGCTGGGCGGGTTTCAGATGTTGGGGGTGGGTTACGTGGGCATTTTGACAACATGGCTTCTTCTCCTTTGGCATGTTTAATTGTGATGTTTAACAAACATCCTTGCAGTTTAAGATGACACTTTTAAAATAAAATCTTCTCCTAATGATGACTTTGAGCCCTGCCACTTGATGGAGAATCAGCAGAACCTGTAGGATCTTATTTGGAATTGACATTTCTCTATTGTAATTTTGTTCTTGTTTATTTTTAAATTCTTTTTTTTTTGTTCTTTTTTTTTTTTTTTTTTTTTTTTTTGTTTGTTTGTTTGTTTCACTGGAAAGGAAAGAAAGATGCTCAGTTTTAAACGTTAAAGTGTACAAGTTGCTTTGTTACAATAAAACTAAATGTGTACACAAAGGGACTGGTTGGTCTTCACTGAAAGAAACAGTTTTAATAACGTGTTTTGAACTTGTAGTTTCTTGGCATTTTGGGGGGCATTTGGTCAGTATTGATGCAGTTTGATGCAACCTTGTGGTTGTGTGGACTGATGAGCAGTTGATTTAGTTGCCGCTATTTGAATCCTTGTGAAATGTTTTGTTTGATAGTTACTGCTGCACACTCCAGTTCTTTAATTGCCAAACTTTGTAAGACAGGGCTGTGGGTGTCATGTGAAGACAGAGGTTTATATCTGTGTTTTGCAAGCGGAAAAACCACTTTGCTTATTAACTATCTGAAGTAGTAGCTTGCAGTATTGTATCTCCAGTAAATCAGTTTGCATAAAGATACCATGCAAGCTCAGAATAAAAAGAGCAAGGGGTCTTATAAGATTTGGGTGTTTTTGTAAATCTTTTCAGTTGAAAATAAAATTTTAAGTGCAAACTAATTTTGGGGCTGTTTCAAAAAGCAAGATTCTTAGCAAAGCTTGTGTAAAAAAGAAGTTGCTACTCTGCTGCTTTCTTTCCTTTGTAGCAGCATGTATATATGCTTTAGATCTACTGTACTCTTCCTCATGTTAAGAGACTGCATTTGAGTAGCTTGTAACAATTTCACAGAGGTTGTTGGTACTGATATTCCACTAAGTGTAATGAAAGTTGTTTTAACATGCTGTGCTTTTGAAATATTTAAAAGAAAATGTTGTATCAGCTAATCTAAAATTCAAACAGCTAGTTCTCTTTGGATGTGTAGAAAAGACTGTCTTCTGGGAAGACTTGCTGTTATATTCTCTGATTCCTTTTCCTCACAGAATTTGCTATCGTTAAATTCGGCATTTTTGATGCTTAAGAATACACTTAGAACAAAATCAATCTCTGTTTTAACACATGCCCAAAATAACGTGGGGAAAACATTCTGTGTCTGGTCCAGCTTGAATTTAATCCAGTTATCAGAGACAATAAAACATCCAGTCTGCATGTGAGCAATGCAAAAATAAGGCAACCATTTACTTCAGTCCATCTCAACAAAAGCTTCTTCCCTGATCCTGCTTGCAGGGTAAAGATGTTAATCAGGAATGGTTTCTTAGCAAGAGAGAAGGAACCAAACCTATGAACTCTTAATTCTTTTCATTTGAATCTTTTTGTTGTGAGATTGGAAACCATTTGCTGTTGTGATAGAGGGTCGATGTGCTATTTCTTGCCATGATGCCTTGTTACTCAATTGTTACGTAGTCCTAACTAGCTTTTCAAGGAAAATCATATTTCCAGGTCTTTTTCATGCTTTAGGAAAAATATTGTACCATTGCTGAATCCCTGTTGGTTACTATCAGAAAACCTTTAAAAACTGTTTTGAAAGTAATCAAAGCTTCGGGTTCTGTAAATTCAAATCCATGAACAGGAAATGAGAAGTCTGGATAATGAAATACTACTTCTGAGGGGTTTTTTATCAGATTGTCTAAATCTTTAGGATTTCAAGGTTGCCAAATCACTCTTGCTACTGTACTGATAATGCTGAATTGCTTGAGAAACTTAAGGTTTTACTCCTGACAATGGCTAAAGAGTAAACTAATGTGCTTAAAGAATAAACCATTATTTAAGTGTAATTTTTTTCTAGCAATGGAAGACATGAGTAGGGATTAGCACATTTCTCTGCAATGCTGAAGAAATACTACAGATGGCCATCATGTGCTCTGACTGTTCACTTAAATGTCTAATTTGGCTGAATGTGTAATGGGTGTCCATTTTTACTTCATTTAATTTGTGTATGCATATAAAGGGCATTTAAAGACTTTCACCTTGGATAAGAGTGGGAGATTTATCCTTATTACATGTCTGTATCTCAATTCCCCACTGCTCTTTTGAGCTCCTTGCATCCAGTTGATGCTGCCAATTGAAATCTGTCACAGGTGGAAGCTGAATTCAGCTTTTCTGGCCTGAATTTCCAGAGTTAGAATATAGAGTTGGCAGCAGTTTAAAAAAGAATGAAACTACTGTTCTGGGCTGTATGACTTGAATAACTCGAAAGACTATTTTTGTTTGAAGTTTAATTGCTATAAACTGGAATCTTTTGTCTGTAATTTCTAGTGTCAAAGCAAATACATCCATGTGTGTATAAATACAGTTAGAAAGGTTTGTTTTTTTTTCTTTAAACAGATGATCTGTGTGCTTATTCATACTTGTCAAGATAGTTTTTGTCCCTGTAAACAAGCATTATCTGAATGGATTGCTCAGTCATTTATGCCATCATTTGAATCTGTAAGCTTCTCTTTGTACCACACTAAACCAGGTGCACAACCATAGTACTTTGTTTATTGGATATTGTTCCTGAATTTTGAAGCCATGATTTTTTTTTTCTTTGAAAAGACTGAAATCAATGAAATTCTCTGATGTACCTTCAAGATATCCTTCTGTTTGAAGGAATTAAAGTACATTCAACTATTACTTGACGTTACCATTTCCAAGAGTCTTTTTCAACAGAATCAGTTACCAGTCCCAAACTCAGCATTATCTTTCACAGGTCAGGCTGATAGTGATCGATTCTTTAAAGATAACAGATGCCCAGTGTGATAAGAATGATAGGAGGTCACAAGTGACTCGAACACAATGCTTGCTTCCTCTGGGGGTCAGATTTATGCTTAACCTCTTCCCTCTGCTGCATTAAAAATGGAAAAGTCTAAAAGACTTATCGTCACCTTCTCTGAGTGAATGTACTCCAGCGGAGGGAGCCCTGTAAGATCTAACTCCTGCTCCCCTGGGTATTCAGCTGGTGGGACTCCTGTGTTCCCCAAGCTCATAAAGGGAGAAGGGTGGGTTTCTGTGGCAGCTGACATGGGCTGTAGCACTGCTCCTTCCCAGGAGTATTCCCTGGCCAGGAAGGAGCATAAAACGGGAGACTTGGCAGAGGCCTTTGGGAGGCGAGGGCATCCTTTCCCAGTGCTTCCTCCTTTTAATGCTTGCCAAATGCAATTCATCCACAAGCTGGTGCCGCACATGTCCCATCCCCTCTGGAGGGTTTGGCAGAGGGCAGGGCTCCCCTGCCTCACCTGTGGGGCACAAGACCTGAAGGAAAGGGGGAAGACCTTGTGTGAATCCCGAGAGCAGCAAAATGGTCTCTGAAGCTATGACCCCCACACAGAGCTCCCAAACCTCTCCTTCAGCCAAAGACAAATACAACCTGAATCCCTGCTGCTGGGACAGACCCAGTCTGCTCAAGAGATGATTGTGACCCTGTTCCTCAGCTTCAATCTACACCTATCAGCTTTTACTTTCCCCTTTCCAATACTTTCAATGAATATACAGTCTAATTATAATAATTCCTTAAACACTAAACAGAGCCTGGGCCATGTCACAAATAGCAATAAGTTCCAGAGGGTTTATATTAATCTAATGCACTTGCTTTATTAACAACAGGAGCATGAGCAAAGGTTTTATAGAAGTTTAAGGCTTTATTAATTCAACTCAGTTAAGATAGATTTAAATTTCTGCTGATTTCTAATTATTCAGTAGCAGATCGTTTCCAAAACACTCATGCTAGAAAATACTATTCTAATTAAATAAAAGGAAAACCATCTCTGTTTATTAGTATCTTTCTAAACTTAATTGTGGGAATGCTGTAGCCTCCAGATGCCTTCGCACTCAAAGTTGTGCATTGCAACCCAAACCCAAGCATTTCAGTGCAATAACATTATGTAAAACTGCTGAGGAGGGATCTTACCATCTGAAAGCAGTAACTATTTGTGACTTGTTTTAAGCATTATGACACACTGTAAATCAGTTCTGCGAGACAGCATCGTGGTTTTTCACTTGCGATAGCTGTGGGATTACTGCTGGCCTTGCCAATGGATTTGGGTTATTTTTTCACTCTAGTATTCAGATGAATCACCAGACACTACACGTAAAGGGGCAGTCAGGCCAAAAACCAGCAGTGGCAACAGGGAATGCCCTGTTCCAGGGAAGCCTCCAGTCTAAAGAGCTGCAGCTTGCTTGTTCCTCTGCCAACAGGCACCAGTTACAAGTCAATGTGGAGAACCCAAACTGCAAACCACCCGATATCCTCAGCACAGCACGCTGGGCCCAGCCACTGGAGTTTTTCCTCACAGCACCCAGCGGTGCCTGCAACTGAGCAAAGTCCGACTTAAGGACAACTGCCACTGTGTCCCCGTACTGCTCCTCCTTCGAACCCCCACCATTTCTGTGTCCACACAGAACACTGACCCCTTAAACCCTCTCCTAGCGCGACGCGGAGGGGTTGATGTCCCCGCCAGGCAGCGGGAGGTACCTCAGTCTCCTCAGCGTCCGGCCGGTCGCGCCTCTCTCCTTCCCGCCGCCATCCCGCGCCAGGTCCCGGCTGCGCATTTCCCCTCAGGGCGGAGGAAAGCAGCGGGACGACCTCCATGCAGGGCGGTGTGTGGGGAAGGGAGGAACCCGCTCCCTGAGGACCGGCCGCGGGCAGCCCTCCCGGGCCCGCACCCCGCGAGAGGGCGCTGGCCGGCGGCGCGCCGCTCCCCGGGAAGGCTGGAGTTTGAAAAGTGCCGGTCCCTGACGGTGCCGGACGGAACAATGGCGGCGGGGACCCCGCAGGTAAGCACCGCGCTGAGGACAAGGAGGGGCGACCCATGGCGGGTGGCCTGAGGTGAGGGGGTTCACCACCCTCCATCTTTCCGTGAGAAAAGCACAGCTCCCTGCCCTGGGAGGGAGCGGGCTTCCCGCTGTCGTCTCAGCCGGTGGCCGTGGCCGCGCCCCGGGGAGGACGGGAGAGGCCGTGCGGGGCGGGTGGGATCCCTTAAAAATATCCCTCCCCACCTCAGGAGAGTGGGCTTCGGGCCGAGTTGGTGCCCGCGGAGGGCATCCGTGTGTGGGCATCGAGGGGTGTGGGTCAGCGGGGCGCTCCCGGGGCCGAAGGACAGCCCGCTTCCGAGCTGCGGAACACATCCAGCGCTGGAATAGCTCGGTGCAGTGGCGGAGATGCCCTGCCCGCTTCCCTTGAGGCGTTTCGAGCCTAATCTGGGAAAGATGGGATGGAATGAGTGGCACAAAAGATTGGGTTCTTCCCCTCTTGCTGCTTTCACTCTTGCACAGATTGGAGTTGGGAAGGGATCTGAATGGCTCCAGACAGGATTGCAAGTGGCTTTTTACAATGCTTGCAGTGTTTCTTGCAAAGAGTGAATGTGGCTAGCATGCATGTGTTCAGCGCAGTTGCCATGAAGGATGTGATTTTCAACGCCCTGGTGAACACATGTGAGCTTTCTCATTTGAATAGTTTCTGGGTAGTTGATCAGCTCATTCAGTCAAGCTGTAAATCAGTCTCTGTGTTAGTGGTGGAACTGTAAGAGTCAGGTCTGCTCTGGGTTTTGTGCAGGTGAAGCTTATTGCCAAACTGGGTATAACCACTGGGGAGATGGGATCTTCCCAGACTGCAATCCCAAGGACTAAGTTCAGTTTTGATACTGTTGGTATTTTTGCCAGTTAGGAAGCGGTCTAGACACTTCAGTACAAGAAGCCTAGCAGAAGCCCTGAGTGAGTTGTGGCAGCCCTAGTGCAAGTACCAAAAGCCACTTTATTTAAGCTTTTGCTTGGGTGTTTCTCTGCAAGTTGTAAATGCGTTTTGGGATTGTGTTGGAAACTTATCCTGAAGGGCTGAGCTTCCTGGGGAGCCCAAGAACAGCTGCAGCATGGGCTGGGGCAGTATCCTGCTACCCCACCGGAATTCCTGAGTCAGAATGCAAAATGGGTCAATCCAAATGCAAATTCAGCTTTTCCATCCTCAGAAAATCCCTGCCCATGGCAGGGAGGTTGGAACTAGATGAGCTTAAGGTCATTTCCAAGCCAAAACATTCCATGATTCTATGAAAACATACTATGCTTACTTTCTAAATATATTTAGAAAAAAATAGCATGGTGCATTAACCGGTATTCATAATAGCTTTTGGCAAAGAGCAATGTGGGGGGAAATTGACCCCAAAACTGCCCAGACTATACCTGTTCTCTGAATCAGTACACAGGTCTCTGTATTCAGCTCCCTTTATTGGTATCACACTTGCACCACTACTTATTCCGTTGCTCTGAGCAGATGCAAGGGGTGGATTGCTTATACCCGTTTGCATAGTTGGGATAGAAAAGAGATCTGTGTGCTTTTCTAATTATTTAAATGAGAATTGCAGCCAAACAGACTCCTTTTAGTCACTTGCTACAGACTGGATAAAGAACTTACTGAGTTTTCAGCTTAGAGCTGGTGAAGGTTGCCTGTGACTCAGGAACTCCATGATTCAAGTTCTTCCTCACAAAACTTTGGATGTTTATCAAAGCTCTGGCTTGTAGTTCCTGGCTTTACTAATTGGGCGAGAACTTCCTGGAGTCAGGATGTTAATCTGAACCTTTTTGTTACCAATCTGAACAACTCCTGTTTTGGCTATTGTGTATCTCTTGCAGACCTAACTTGGTTCTAAGCCAGCTTAAAAATAGATGTTGTTTTTTTTCCTTCTTTATTTTGCTGTTAGACTGAAATTAGCAGAAACTAATGAAGGATGTTTGGTTGAGTCTTTCATTAAATAATTGCTTCTGTGTGAGTGGCTTGAGCTTTGACTGAACAGCATACTCCTAAAGTGCAGTATTGTACCTGAGTAACACAAAACCAGCGTGGTTTATTGCTGGAAATATGGTCAACCAGCTAAGCAGTTTGAAAGCAAGTTGTGACTCCTGAGTTCTGTCTTCAGTCATTGACGCGCTGTGTGGCATCACAAGTGCAGCTTGACAACCATTGCTTTTGCATTTAAGCAGGGGGTATGCTGAATCATTAACATTAGGTTATTAATATATGTATTGCTTCGAATGCCTTAAAGGTGCTCTTCCTGTTGAAGAGAGAAACGATGTCTTGCTTGGATCTGTTACAGTTTTAAGTAGCATCCTCAAGGATAAAGCTTTTACAGCTCTGGGCTGAGTCCAGTGTTTATGTGGTCAGTGAGATACACCTCTGCTGCTACTGCCTGTACTGCATATGTCCAGAGCCTGCAGACAGAGCATCTCCTTCCAGAGCTGATTATGAGGCATATATCACTAGAGCAAGCAGTGTTGAAAATGGTGTAGAGCAAGCTTGAATGCTACTAATGCAAGTCAAAATAATCCGTGTTTCTAAGTGGCTTTACCACCTATAAATCACAGAATAGAGACTGAGACCACAATCGGCTCACCTTTGCAGAGACAGCAGAAAGTTAAGCCTACTGTGTTGCTTGTTCATTGGTAGAAATGGTTGTAGGATTTACATTTTTCTTCTTCATGCCTAACAGCCAAGAGTTAATGCATGCTTGTGACGTGCCTAGAAAGCTCTCGTGGGTTGGTTGGGATGTGTCTTTGAGCAATCAGCATCAAGACACATCCATGTAAAAATCTGTATCTAGTACATCATACTTGTAAAAGTGATGATCAGAACAAAAGCAAATATTGGCTTGGTTTTAACACTTGAAGAACAAAGATGTGTGTAGACATTAAATAACAAGGAGACAAGGCAAAGGTTCCTCTCCAGTATGGTTTAAGGCATGTTAAGATCAAAGTTGTGTTCTATCCTCTGCAATTTAGATATAGGTCTGGTCTTGATAGAAATGTGCTATTTTAAGTTTGGCTTAACAATTTATTTGAACCAGTTTTTAAATGAAATTAAGGAGTGGAATGATGTGAGAGTATTACTATACCATAAAAATGGTTGAACTGTGTTATCTCTGAAATCCTATTGGTTTGATTGCAGGGCAGCTGTCTCTTGCAGCTGAGCAATGGTATGAACTTAATGGATCCAGGCTTCCAGCAAAAACTGGAGGGTGAGAAGGAATTGCTTCGCCGTGCTATACAGAAAGAACTGAAGATTAAAGAGGGAGCAGAAAACCTGCGCAAAGCAACAACAGACAGAAAGAATCTTGTTCATATAGAGCATGTGCTGAAATCTTCCAACCGAAAACTGGATCAACTGCATTGGGAACTTCAGGAACTTAATGCAAGGATTGTAATAACAGACAAAGAGGAGAATAAGATAGGTAGGGCTTGGGTTATGATTGACTGAAAATTCGCTTGTAGTGCTTCATATTTATATATATTGATGTATTTTTCTGTTGAGAGTTCAAAAGTAGTAAGAGTTTCTTCTGTTGGTATTTAGCTGATGAAATTATTTGTGCAGTAAAAAGTTGAGTATGGGGCAATAAAGGTGAAAAAAGGCAACATGAGAGATCGATATAGGGAGAAGACCAGCTGGGTGCTGGACACAGGTAATATTCAGGTGTAGGTTGCAGGTGGAATTGAAGAGATTTAAACAGAGTTTCTGGGCAGTTGATCAGCCAAGTATCTGACAGGATGAGTGAGTATAAAAAGTTCAAAGAATGCTTGTTAGAATGGGTTCAGTGATAAATTAAGGAATACTGATTTTCATTAGAAAGAGTGTTTTGCAGTCCCTTTTGTAGACAAGGCCTTTTTGTACTTTCTTTTATAGCCTAACCTTATTTTATAGAGTCACCCATCAATAACCCAGTGAAATGATAAAAGATGACTAATGGTAGTGATTGTATTGTTTGTGCAGAGGGATCAGTGTCTCCAGATCCTTGTCTCTGGGAAAGAAACCCAGACCCCATGGCGAGGAAGGTTGAAGCTCTGAAAAAGCAGCTGCATGTTGAAATGAAAGTGAAACAAGGAGCTGAAAACATGATCCAAATGTATTCAACATCCAAGGTAAACAGAAATAAGCAACCATTTGAGAATATGGATTTCTGGATTGAAATATGTATTTAAAATCCATACATAAAAACTCTCTCTGATAATTGGTGTGTGGAAGAAATGAATTTGTAAAGATTGCTTGGCTGAATCCTAGCTCTGCATTTTGGTTCTCAGCATAGTAACAGCATGTCACATTACAGCACGGAACAAACAATACTGTAACTGTACATTAGACTTCCTGCAACATGGTACGGATTTCAAGAATTTAGCAGGAATCAAAAAGGGAGTGAATGATGCATGTGTCATTTGCCATGACCTTAATCCAACCTCTAATTACTGGATGTTTGAGTCTGGTATAACCCTATTTAAAAGACATGTTAAAAAACCCAATAAATTCCAAGCTTATGAAGCTTAATTCATCCTGACCAGCAGTGTAGAGGGTGTGATACTTTTATTTGTTAAAAACCTTTGTTCACAAAACGATGGAAGCACAGTTAACCAGTGAATCACTAGTCTCAATGACTGCAAGATTTGGTGTTATAACTGGACATCACCTTGACCTGTCCTTTCTCTCTAAAAATGGAGATAGTGATCTCAAAGTTCTTGATCCTCGGAGGTGTCTCCTTTACATAACTGCTTATGTATGCTATTTCAGAATCATTTATGACCCTTCTTGCAGGTACCACCTCTTCCTCATATGTGAACACCTCACTGCAATCCATTCTTAATGCACAGGGTTCCCTCTCTGCCTATGCTTCCTTTTTGGCAGGAGCGGAAGCTGCTGGCTACAGCTCAGCAGATGCTTCAAGACAGCAAGACAAAGATTGAGATAATCCGCATGCACATTGGGAAAGTATCTCAGTCAGTAGGAGGGATGGAAGATCCAGCGGATCCAGCAGGTAAGGTGTTTTAAGTAACTGATAACAGCCCAGAACAGGTGTAGCCAAAGCCTTAAGATCCACAGTGCTCAGTCAGTTCCCATCCTTGCCATATTTTATTTCCCAAATGGCCAGTGAGGATGTGGAGCACCATCAGTGCTTTAGACCTACGTATTGAGGAGCTGAGACATCACTTGCGCATTGAAGCTGCTGTAGCTGAGGGGGCCAAAAATGTGCTGAAGATCCTGGGAGGGAGTCGGGTACAGGACCGCAAGTTCTTGGCTGAGGTAAGCACTTATTCAGTCTTTCTTGAGAGAGTGGTTTTATGATGCTACAGCATCAGTGATTTAGCATGAATGAGTAAAGCTAACCTAGAGTTATTAATCTGGTATTTCCTGTCTCTCTGAGAACAAACTGTGATCACTTTCACTTTCCCTTCTAGGAATAACATTACTTCAGAAGTGACACTGATGGGGGTGATCAGGATCTGTGGGAAAATATTTAGTCCTTTTCTCTCATTAGTAAAGTGTTATCTGTTCTGGTTTGGAAGCTTGCTTTAGTTGTTCAGAAAGGATAAATAGTACGTGGACTGGGGCTATACAATGTGTGTTTGCTCTTCCACTTCATATTGCCAGGCTCAGGGTCGTTTGCAAGAGTCCTCTCAGAAGATTGACCTGCTGCGCTTGTCCTTGGAACGTCAGCTTAGTGAGCTTTCTCCTGATCATCCAAAAAGAGCACTCATCAAGCACGAACTAGTAAATACTTCCTCCCTGGGAGCTCAACATAGCAGCATCCAACCAACTTCAGTCATCAAGCCTACAGCCCTTACAGGTACATAAGTCCTGTGTGGCAAGCTGTTTGTGAGGAGGATAGAGGGTAAAATTTAGTTGCATTTATTTTCATTATTGTAATGCCTTTTGTTACATGGGGATTTGGTTTTCTAGGAACTGGACTTATGTCTTCTAGGCCAGGCAGAGCTTTAGAATCGTATGGATTTGCAGTCCATTAATCTGGAGTAGATTTAAGCTAGTAACCAAGAAATCATGAATCTGAGAAATTCGCAGACCCTTGTGAGGACAAGGCTGACTGGAATCATTTTATCTTTAACATTACACAAAAAGGGGATGAATGTGAAGATTTAATAGTAATAATATTCTTTACTCTCCTAAAATTCCTCAGGAACATTGGAAGTGAGACTAATGGGGTGTCAGGATCTATTGGAAAACGTTCCAGGACGTTCCCGAATGACTAGTTCTTCTCCCATTTGTGGCAGTCCAAGTGATTTGAGATCCCTTTCCCGAACACGTGTTGGCCTGGGTATCCATGGCCGCGGTGTTGCAGGGAAGTACCTGCGGAATGAAGAGCCATGTAGTGAGTATGAGGTTCCCTCTTAAAGTAAGTAGCATATAGGGTCTTCTCATCATGATATTGATTAGCCTCATGTGAGTGTAATTACAAGCTACCTGTTCTCTGCAAAGCTGAGAGTTAGTTGCACTATACCTGGACCTCTACTCTTCCGAAAATCACAGTTGTTTGGGATATTTGCCTTCAGCATGGGAAATTTGGTGTGGCAAAATATTATAATCCATGTTTTCTCCTTTGTTTAGATGAGGTCCTTGCTGTTCTCAAAGTGGACAATAAAGTGGTTGGCCAAACAAACTGGGGACCAGTTAATAACCAGGCATGGGACCAGAGCTTTGTCATTGAGCTGGACCGGGTAAGTCTGCCCTAGATTCCTTGTGGTGTTTATTTTTCCATTTCACCTTACCTGATTTGCTTGTTTAGCTGCCATTCCACTTCAGTGCACTCTGCATTGCCGCAGTCCTCGTGTCCTTTTCTGCGCCAGTTATCTCAGCTTTCCCCTGAAGTCAGTTTATCTCTGGCAGCGATTCAGCCTGAATAGCATCTGTTGTCCTTCTCTCCTTATCTGAGCAGTTCTTATTTCACTTATCAGTGAAGTGGCTCTCACAGGGATTTCTGAAATTGGGAGCCAAGACAATCATCTTCAAAGGGTCTATAATTAAGATGTGAAAACAGAATAAGTAGGAAACAAATACTGAAGAAGATTCTTCGTGCATACTCTTTAGTCTGCTGATTTTATTTATTTACTTTAAACAGCAGCATGTGTGTTGCTAGTGCTTGGGGTAGTGTGTAACTCTGCTGCCTTTTTTTTTCTCTCCCTTACCACTCACCTGTCCCACCAGTCTCGTGAGCTAGAAATTGCCATTTACTGGAGAGACTGGAGAGAACTTTGTGCAGTGAAGTTTTTACGTTTGGATGATTTTCTTGATAACAAACGTCACGGGATGTGCCTCCCACTGGAACCCCAAGGAATGCTTTTTGCAGAGGTATAAATATAAGCTTTGTTTCTTTTTCAGAGAACTCTGCTTAGGGTGCTTGCCCTGAAAGCAGTTGTTCAACCCAGGATACAAGGGATGGAAGGAGCAATAATCTAGAAGGGTAGAATGACACCTAAAATCTTTTTATGCATAAGAATAAGGAGCATCATGATATAATAGATGTGCATATGCCATAGCCTGGAGTGACTCCTCAGATGCTCCACTGTAATTATATGTGTGTGTGCTGTGAAATCTGTTGAGATTTATTTGCTTTTATTGTGAGTCATTGGTGACACTTTAATTAAACATATGGCTTAATGGTCAGAATTGAATCACAGCGACTGTAGAATCAGAGATCCATGTTTCCTCTGGGTATGCTTATTTTATCATCTTTCTGAGGTTAATAGTTTCAAGTACCATCAATTAAGAGATTATGCAGGTAATCCCTTAAAAGCCACAATACTTTCTCCTTTGTGTTGTGATGAAAGTTCCTGTGGTTATCTTTCCAAAAGCAGAATCTTTCCCTTGTATACCAAAGAAGGCAGGAGAGGAGGCAAATTTGGGTTTTGTGGTTTTGTTTTGTGGGGGTTGGTTTTGGTGTTTTGTTTTTTACTTCTCTGCCATGGACTACTACAGTTTTTTACCCTACAAATTGATGTGTTCTTTATGCATGGCTCTGCAACTTAGATTAATGATGTTTGGGATATGAATTTGTCTGAGTTTTTTTCTGCTTTCAGGTAGCAGAAAATTCCAATATCTAAACCTGTTGCTAAAGTAACAGATGTTTAGAGGGTGAAGCTAGAATAACACAGTCTGTGTTATTCTAACTTACCAAACAGATATGAAAGGAGAATTTGATGGGGGGCAGGCACATGTGAAGGTCTGTGTTCACAGTGTAAGTGAAAAATCCTGACAAATCCCCTTTGCTTGTCTGTCAGGTGATGTTCTGTAATCCTGTCATTGAGAGAAAGCCAAAACTGCAGCGACAGAAACGCATCTTCCCCAAACAGAAAGGTAAGCTGCTGGAGAGCTGGCTGCTTACTATGTAGGGTGTGTAGGTGAGGGCAGAGGTTTGCACAAGCAGGCTGGTGTACCCTCCTATCCCACTGAGTTTGTATGACACTAGAATGCTTGCTAATTCCTGTGTGGAAGTAGGTGGGCTTATTAGAATGAGGAAGTTTGTTCAATCACAAAACATGTAGGCAGCCTGGCTGTGTAATGTGATAATTGTTATGGGTTTTCTACTCATAATTAACGTTGTGAGGAAGATATAATTACTAGTTACTTAACAGTCTCCTTAGCAATATCAGGGACTCAAGCTGTGCTAATTTAACCAGTAATGCTATTACTGATGAACAGAGTTTGGAAGGTTTTCAGGAAAACTCCGAATTATAGAAGGCTGTGTCATGAACAGGCTACTGATTGTCAAGTCTTTAGAGCTCACATCTCAGATTAATAGTTTAGGAACTGGAATAACTTGCATACTTCCTCCTTTGTCTGCAAATTCTTTCTTGTGAAGCTGAATGAGGTAATACTTTACATACTGAGAACTCCTGGCAGTGGGAATAAATGAGATTTTATATTATATTCTTCAGGAAGTAGTAAAAATAATGAAAACATTCCGCACGTTTTAATCGTTTTAAGGCATTTTCAAAACCTTTCTGTTAGCAAGCTGCCTTATTAAAATGCAGTGTTGAAACAGAAGAAAACCTGACTTAAAATAAGCTTTTAGTGTTTCATGCAATTTCTACTTTAAGGTTGTTATGATGTGTTCTATGGAGCTGAACTTAGTTGAAATAGTAGCTCTGTATCATCATCATTACTACTCTTTTTTTCCAGGGAGGAAAAAGCCCCTTCTCCCTGAGGCTGTCTCCCTTTTTCAATAACCCATGAGTGTTTGGGTGAAAACAATAATTTAACAGTAGACGAGAATGTAATTTGTGTCTTGTTAAATCACTGGTGTTTTGACTCTGACTTCTCCAGGGAAAGAATTTCTCCGAGCTCCTCAAATGAACATAAATGTTGCTGCTTGGGGTCGCCTGATGATGAGTTTCCTCCCTCCCTGTAGTTCCATGGGCACTCTGAGTCCCCCGCTCCATGATCCCATTCACACAGACTTTTCTCCAGTTCCCCCACAAAGTCATGTTGATCCAATGTCCAGATTGAGTAGGTAAGTCATGTTCTGAGTGTTACTGGATGACACTCTGAAATGGATGTAGGATAGATCTTAAAATTTGGTTGCATCTTACTAAGCTGGAGGAAGATATTGATTGGAAAAATGTATCTGAGGATCTTTATGCAGGATTTTAAGTGCTGTCTGAAATAATGTAATTTTAGTGGGCTGTTCAGTACATTGTGGGTAGCTCTGACTTATTGTTAGCAGTTGGTCTGGTTTCCAGAATTGCTGTCTTAACAAGCAGTGTCTTGCAGAGTCAGTGGGACTTCAGCAGCTTTCTTTTCCTCTGCAGTGAGATCTGTGGGCAAGTGGTGATAAGTAAACACTGTGATACTACAAAATAAACCACCCCAAAACAAACACAGAAAACCAACAGCAAAAAAAAACAACCACAAAACCCAAACCTAACCAAAAGGAGTTCTCTAAAAGTTACTTGATATATGAAGAAAGATGTACCGGTTTTATGCTGTAAAGGAAAAAAATCCACTCATAAAGTATCTTCACCAGTGTAGTAACTGAACTCTATGCAAGGTCACAATGTGATCATTGTAATAAAAATGCACTCTTCTTTCATGAGGCTCCGTGTACTCCAACCACTAGCATAATGGAGCACTCAGAAGGTACATCTCATAGAAGGTACATAGTATCTAAAAGACACTATTCCTGCTGATGCACAAGACATAGAAGAGCTAAAAAGAAATCAACTGTTGTGTTGCTGTTAAAATCAAGGCTTCCTTTAAATTCTTGATTATACTGACTTATTTCTATGTACCTCTGTTAATTTTTATAGCATCAGAGAGCTGTTGTTGGATGTGAGTTTAACCATCACCAACTTAATAGCTTCTTTTCATTTATTTAGGAGAGCAGAACTCTTGATGCCTCACAGACTTGCGATGTAAATCAGGGAGTCCTCTTGTCCAGTGCACTGGGCAGAATTAATATAGAAAAGATTTGTCTGTACAATGTTCTGTTCTAAGGCAATCTCCTTCAATTTTGTCTTACAAATGCAGTGACTTTCCTGCGGCTAAGCTCACATTTACTGATGAAGCACCACCCAAGCCTCCACGCCTGTTCCAGATGACCAACTCCAAAGAATCAACCCCATCTCCTGCTGATTCTCCGGTAATCAAGGGCTAACAGGGAGACATTTTATTGATTGTTATTTTTTCAAGGCCCAGCTCTTATTTGTTTCTTACTGGAGAAATCCACTGTACCTTAGACGGGCTTCTCCTCATTAGCTGGCTGATCTCCAGGGATTCAGAATCCAGTGGACTGTTTTGGCATGGAATCTTTACAAAAATTAAATTGGGAGTTCAGAGCAAGAGTGCAGAGAGAAGGTGGGGAAGGAAGGTAGGCAGGCCTTTAGGATCAGATGAAGTTCTTGTCATTAAAGAAACCGGGCAAAGCCAAGAAGAGCTCTATTTTTCTGACACGAAGGAGCAGGAAAATTGTTTTGAGTAGTATAATGGTTAATGACCTGTGTTCTGCCACATCTTACCCTTTCTTATTTGCCTTTGGTGATAGAGGAAGCTGCATTCTTTGATCAGTGTGACTCTTCCTGGGACAGGAAATGTCTTTTTTTCTTAGAAAGGAAATGTTTTATCCCAGACTTATAAAAGCATTTATTTGAAAGGTTTGGAGCCTATTAAAAAAAATATCGTATATATTATGTGTGACTATGGACAATCTGCTTTCATGCTGCTTCTTCCCTCCAAGCAGAGGGGATGACCAGCTGCGAGAGCTTGTCAGTGGTTATGCTGGCTCATGACAGAGGAGAAAATTTGGATACAGTGTTCAGGTCTGACTTGATAATTCCAGATTCTGTCCTTTTCTTTCCGTTCCTAGCGTCTGAAGAGGCTGCATGTTGAAGAGAAGTCCTTCAGCTCTGCTGTAACAGTCTCAGCATCTCCAAGGTAACTGTGGACAGCATGGGCTGTCTTTGGTCACAGATTAAAGAGGCACTGGGCTGAAATTTTTGAGCATGCAAGTCTGAAAGTGAGCTCAAGGTCTGCTTTGGTTTCTCAGCAGCAGCCTCTTAGTGCTGAGTGTAGACAGTACCATGAAAAGTCTACTCTGAACTTGTCCAAATGTGACTCATCTGCTTATTAACCCCAGCACTTAGCCTAGTGATAGACTGTACACTACAGTGTAATAGATTATTTCAATAGAAGGTAAAGCCACTTACCTGTCTTCGAGAGCTTCTGGGTTTGAAGTTTTGTGGTGTAGTATATTTAAGGGTCTGTGTTCTAAGTAATAAATTTCAGAAACACTTTTGCTATCTCTCACTTCTGTTTCTGTTGATATGCAAGATACAGTGTATTTCACTACATAGAGAGGCATAAACCCATAAGTTGTTTATAGTCTATGGCAGCTATATATACACAATTTGTATGTAACAACAATACACAGCAGTAAATATACCAAAACCAGGACAAGTAAAAAAGTATTACTATTGTTGAACAAATACTGACCAAAAAAGCATGAATAGCAAAATGTATCAAAGCTGATCTTGCAGTTCAGATTGTAGAATTATCTTCATAATTTCATCATCACTTTTGAGGAGTCCCATCTTCAAAACCATGTCAGGCACCTGCCTACTTTCTCTCTGAGAAAGCTGAAGGAGTTTTGTCCTTCATGGGTAGATGCCTTGCTCTTTGACTGACTGGAGGTGTCTGGAGTATCTGCTGCCTTTTAAAGATGATCCTGGACTCAGGTGTTCAGGATGTGGGTTGTTTGTTGGGGATTTTTTTATGATTATTTCCAAGCAGTTCTGCAGCCTGAGTTTCCCTGGTAACACCCTGTGACTGACACAGCATCTCTTTATTCAGCTACATTTTTTCCAAGTAACATCTTATGTCTTTTGTCTCACTATATTTCCTTTCCAGTTCTTGAGAGAGAACTTTCCTCCTTATGCCCTTATCCTACCAGCACTTCATATACATGCTCATGTCTGATTAACACAATTGCTGTTGAGCCTGCTGAAAGGAGTGAAGGCAAAACTGAATTTTACTACCTCAAGAATGGGGCTGGAGAGGAACTAATCCTGTTACAGGAAGTAACAGAGAGAGCAAGCTTTGGAGAGTCAGAATTGTTGCTCCTGTTGCCAGCAGAGATTCAAGTCAGACTGCTGCCACTGAGAGCAGTTTCCTGGTGGTTACCTGCTACTTTTTTCAGTGGCAGAACAGCAGCAAGCCTGGGTTTTCAGGATTTCATCTTAGACAAGGAGTGGTTCACACAGCTGTTTGCTTTCCCTTTTGCTGTACAAGAGCTTCTTCTCCTAATAGAAATATGTACTCTTTAGTTACCTGCTTGTGCATCTTTTGGGTATTGTCTCAGCAATTTTGTATTTGTCTGCAGGAAAAGGACAGTTCAGCTTGACGATTTTCACTGTATTGCTATGCTGGGACGTGGTCACTTTGGGAAGGTAATACAGAAGCATGCACTTTGTGAAAGAGGGCAGAGGGACTGTGGCTCTGAAGATTGGCCTTTGCCTCAAAGTCCAAATAGAAATGTTGCAGTACAGAAGAGATCTGTTGCAATGCAGATGTAAAAAACAAATCCAGCCCAACCACACAAGCAGCTGATAACTTATTAACAGTCAAAATTCCTGAAGATTTGTGGCTTCAAAGCCTGGAGAAAACTATCCAGAGGGTAATTTCATAGAGCACACCATTAGCATTCCTTTATTTTTCATGGTGGTCACTAATGGAATAGCTCCATTCCCAAAATCTGTGTGCGTAGTTGCTTGCTGTGGGAACTCTGAGGTGCTCATGCACCAGCTGTGGTACTACTGTTTGTGGAAAGAATGTAGCTTACACAACATCCTTCTACACTGCTTCAGTACAAGGAGCAGGAAAAAAAGCATTACATTTTTGGAGTTACTTGAGCTTGGTGTTGCAAATGTCTCCCATTGACACAAACTGTTTCTATCCACTCCAGACAGTCAAAATAATCCAATAAAAAGAGATATGTTTGAAGTAGAGCTTTTCTGTTGTCTTTCAGGTACTGCTGGCTCAATACAAGACAACTGGGAAGCTGTACGCTATCAAAGCCCTGAAGAAAAAAGATATTATTAGGAGAGATGAAATTGATAGGTGAGCTTGCTTTAGAGATGGAGCTGTTGCTAGAGGGTACATTTACACACCTGTAATCAAATGTTGGTAGTCTTGATGTGTACTGCTCATGGCACTGTTAAAGTTAAATATGACCTTAGGGCTGGAGTAAGCAAAATCATGAGTAAGGAACAGTGCTTCTTTCTGCCTTCTCTAACATTGTAAGATGGAAGATTAGGAAGGATGCAAGATAAACGTATTTGACGTCACTTTTTATTTCTCTTAACTTAAGCTGTAAAGATTTTCTTCTTCACCCTGTCTTTCTCAGAACAGGCTTTTCTGCCAGGTTTTAACACTGACATTTTCATTCTTTGAATCCTGGCAGCTTGAACTGTGAGAAGCGAATATTTGAAGTGGTCAATTCTTCCGGTCATCCATTCCTGGTGAACATGTTTGCATGTTTCCAGACACCTCATCATGCTTGTTTTGTGATGGAATATACTCCTGGTGGTGACCTTATGATGCGCATCCATGAAGATGTCTTCCCAGAGCATGTGGCACAGTGAGTTAGAATTAGGCTAGTTTCCAAGCACCAAACATTTTGAGCTTGATTCTTATACTGAGAGGACAAGGGGTAATGGGTTCAAACTTAAACAGGGGAAGTTTAGATTGGTTATGAGGAACAAATTCTTTACTGTAAGGGTGGTGAGGCTCTGGAATGGGTTGTCCAGGAAAGTTGTGAATGCTCCATTGCTGGCGGTGTTCAAGGCTGGGTTGGACGTAGCCTTGGGTGGCATGGTTTAGTGGGAGGTGTCCCTGCCCCTGGCAGGGGGGTTGGAACTGGATGATCTTAAGGTCCTTTCCAAGCCTAACTATTCTATGATTCTATGATATATTTCCTGATAACTGTTCTTCTCTTTTAGGTTTTACACAGCCTGCGTAGTCTTGGGGCTCCAGTTCTTGCACGAGAAGAAAATTGTTTATAGGTAAAGCAGCAAAAATTCACAAATAAGACAGTCCAGCAACTTGAAAGTTGATTTTTCCTGTCTGGAACTCACTATCTTGCTGGGGTCTCTAATCTTTCTGTCTGTCTTTATTTTGCCCATCGTCTGCTGCTATCAGCATGTTCATCGTGTTTAGAGTAAAGAAAGTCATCTAGAAGCTATTCATCTGACATGTTGCAGGTGATTAATCCTCTCTGACATGTCAATACATTCTGGGGGGCATCTGTAGGTAACTGCTTTCTTTTTTACTGTCATAGTCAAGGAATGTGTCATGCTGTTGTGGGGTGCTCTTTTCCAGATGAATAAGCCCCACCCAGCTCCAAGCTGGTTTGTGAGCCTTTCATTAACAGGAAAACATCAATAACTTAAGGGGAATCTTTCAAATAATACATGATTTAAAGCAAATGTAGATTTTGTTCAATTTAAATTTAGGTTTTATTAATATTTAGCTTCCACCTCTTATGCAAAAGAGATGTTGATGGCAATCCTAGGACTTCATCCACCATTTTCTTTCCTCTCCTTTACCTTCAGGGACCTGAAATTGGATAATCTGCTTTTAGATGCTGAAGGCTTTGTGAAGATTGCAGATTTTGGATTGTGTAAGGAAGGTGAGTGACTTTGGTGAAGTGGAAATTGAACCATCAGAACCAGTTTAGAGCCTGGGCTTCAGTAATTTGTTTGCAAATATAGATAGTGATGTGGTCCTGTGTAACTTGCATTGATCCCCATTTTAAAAACAAAACCCCCTAGGACAAAAAATCCCCAACAAACCAAACAACAAAACACCCTTGCCTGTCTGGCCATGATGAACTTGGAATGAAAACTTTGTCCTTTCATCTTCAGGAAACTTACAAACGAGTTTACATTGTGTTTGTTCAAAGGAGCCAGAATACAGGATGCTACAAAATATGTACTTGAGTAAATGAGCAATGGAATCTGCAGGGAATTGCCTTGTTTTTTCCTGTTTGTTTAAGCATTGTCTGTATATTTCTTATTTGGAGTTGTCAGGGCCTCAGGTTTTATACCTCCTGTTGCTGTTTACAGACATTAAAGAGAACCCTTGCCTGGTGAACAGCATTAGACTGTCAGTGATAAGCTGTGGCTTCCAGAAGGTGAGGCTGCATGTGATCCATTTAGTAATGTGTGCTGGGTTTTACAAGTGTTCTTTTCCTACAGGAATAGGTTTTGGAGACCGCACAAACACCTTCTGTGGCACCCCTGAATTTCTGGCTCCAGAAGTCCTGACGGACGTCTCATACACTCGGGCAGTAGACTGGTGGGGATTGGGTGTGCTCATTTATGAGATGCTTGTTGGTGAGGTAAGACCTTTCTTTAAGAGGATCTCCCTTAATAGGCTTGGGGCAATAGCACCCAACCACCTTAAGATAACATTTGGCTGAATGCAGACAACTATTAATATTTAAATTGTATTTTACACATTCATGAGTGCTTGTCAAACACTAATTCATACAGTTGTATGCTATTCTCATCCCTATTTAATAGTGAGGAATGGGTGCTATGTGGATTGAATAATCAAATGTCCCAATTGCAGTCACCATTCCCTGGAGACGATGAGGAAGAAGTCTTTGACAGCATTGTCAATGATGAAGTTCGGTATCCACGCTTCCTTTCATCTGAGGCACTTTCTATAATCCGGAAGGTAATGGGCTTGATGGGTTACTGAGAACCTGAGGAATTTGGGGTTTTTTTGTGGAAGTGGATCCAGAGGGACTGTATTAGAACTGGATAACATTTGTGTGTGTAATCTGGAGCTGCCTACACAGGCTAAGGAAACATTTAACATTTACACATTTTTCCTTTCCTTCCCTTCACATAAATGTTATTCTTCTTTCTAAGGATGACTAAGCAGATGTCTTACTGAGGGCTGTTGCTGCCAAGTCTGACATGGAAAAGTGTTGATTCAAGGGCAGGAATGTCAGAGTCATTCAGTCGAAATGGCTTGAGTCAGTTTTTAAACGTAACCCGGTAGTCAGAGGTGCACAGTTAAGATGAGATGCTTCATGCAGTTTATAGCAGGTATCTCATTGATATGGGCAAGTTATTTACAAGGAGCTAGGTCTTAGCTATTACTAGCAGATTTATGACCTTGCTGCAAAGTGAGAATGAGAAAATCCTGAGGGGTCAGTCCAGCTCCTTTCTTCTGTTTTTCTCTGGAATATGATTTCTGTCCACCTTTGTTCCCAGTGTCTAATTTTGAACTGATATTTCCTGCAGCTTCTTCGGAAATGTCCAGAGCGTAGACTGGGAGCAGGGGAAAAAGATGCAGAAGAGATTAAAATTCAAGCCTTTTTTAAGGTAGGAACTCACTTTATCCCTCCTCCTCATCTCTTGTGCTTGAGCTGAGAGTGACATACTTTCTGTTGGTATGGAGGCATATTTCCTATTAGTCATCAGTGAGAGTTTAGTGGTAGCTTCTACTGCACCTCCATGCTCTATTCCAGAATGTATTTCATGTTTGAAATGACATCTCCCAAGAGTGTATTCTGGGATCTATAAGCTCCCAGGGCTAGTTTATTTCAGATTGTGCTGCTTCTAGGTACAAATACACATACTTTGTGAGCCATCAACATCTCATTTCATAAATAATCTTAATGTCAGTTTGGTCTGTTCACTTCCTTCTCTTACAGGGAATTGATTGGGATGCCTTGTTGGCCAGGACTCTGAAGCCCCCTTTTGTGCCCACTCTAAGAGACCCAACTGACATTAGCAACTTCGATGAAGAGTTTACATCACAAAAGCCCATCCTTACTCCTCCTGAGGAGGTTGCTCTCCTAACCCGTAAGGAGCAGACTGTATTCAAGGACTTTGACTTTATATCCAAACACCTTTTAGATGTTTGACTCTTCAGCTATAAAAACATGAACAGATTGATACCACCTTGAGAGAGTGAACAGAGGACTTGGCATGAGCAATGGAAAAGTCAACAGATCTACTAGATCTGGTAGCAGTGCTGATGATTCAGGGATGAGAGTGCCCTACAAGCTGAGTTAACCTGCTGTGTTTGTTTTTCAGCCTCCTTTGCTGGGGGGATATTAGATGTCAGTTATTTTTAAGGAGCAATTAGAATTTGACTGGATATGTCTTCTGCTGCCATTAAATATAGATGGAAATGTGGAATTTAAGATGGACTTAATTTAATGAAATCAGATAATCTCTGCAACCCAGGTTACTCTTCTTAAAAAGCCTAAGTAAGTAGCACAGCCTTTTAAAGTTGCATAGTAGCAGAGGGAATGGCCACTTCTCAACTGTTGTCTAGAGAAGATATATAGAGCATTCCCTCTTTGTAATGATTTTAAGCTCATTCACACTCATAATTATGTGTATGCCAGAGAACAACTAGATTTTAACACAATCAAGACAATTATGTTTGGGTTTGACACTGATCCAAGTGATTTATCTTGAGGAAAACGAGTCTCTTTCTACTTCTTTAAGGATGCTAAATCTCAACTATTGTTTTTAATGTTATGAAGAAGCCACAGCTTTACACATGCTATTCTTGAAAATAAAGAAACCATTCTTTATAATGAAATTTCAGCTTTTCATCACCTTTGTGTTAGCTGAATGTTTCAGGTCAGGCCTAACCATATTCTGTCCAAGAGGAAGGATTTTATTTTTCTCTCTACATGTTAATAGTAGCATTCTCTTCCTTCCTTTTCTCTCAAGTTGACTGTGTACATGTTGCATGCTGTCATCCACTGTCACACACAAATAATTGCAGTCAAACTGTCTCTCCACAGATGATACCAATATGTATCCTGTATCTTTTGTTGGGATAGTCAGTAAGTTAAAGGTGATTTCTTTTGCCTGATAACACGTGTTGCAATTATACTTGGTAAGATACGTTTTTCCTCTAAAATTTGTAGTATTAACTTGTTGAGCAAAAAAAAGCGCAGGAGTATCTAGAAATGAAGTATCATATTGAGGGAACACACAGCTATTACTCTTTCAGTTTGTCTCCAATAGAGGTAGAAGTTGAAGCAATGCAATTTGTATATGGAGATAAGGCTCAGTGCAGATAGTGAGTTGTCACATCAAGGCTGATCAAGAATTCAGAGAGGTAAGAGCTGTTTGTGCAAAAACAGGTAATTCACACTGAATCTAGATTTAATCTTTTCAGAGCCAAGTATAACTGCATCTGAAATCCCTGTGTTCAAATATTCTTCATCCCCCTGCTCTGCCTTGCAGTAAGCAGGATGTGCATTTTCCTCCCCTTTGTTTGAACAGTACTGCTTGGTTTGCTGTTGGCCCCTACAGTGTGTTTTCTGACTTAAGGTCAAAGCCTTTGTAAAGTGATCAGTAAAGTGGATTGTTAGCACAGTAAAATCTAGAACTTGGGTTCAAAGAAAGAAGCATAACCAAAAAAGGCATATTTAATCTTTTAATTTATAGTACAGTAAACAAGACAGTAAATTACCATCCTGGTGCATTCTAAAAAGAATTACCAAGCAGAGCAAAACTGTGTATTCTGAGTTGTAATATCTGCTGAGGAGCTTTTCTTTGGCTGATACCTGAAGAACTATAGATTGTGATATGGCCAATAAGCCACACTGACACAAACTGCAGAATCTTCTCTGGATGTTACGCCATTGTTATGAAAACGATTCTTAATGTTCTGATATCCCTGTGACGGGATATCCCTAGTTGTGCCCTGAACTAACCAGACTAGAAACAGATCAAAAGCACTGGAGTTGGTAAAAAATGGGATGCTGTTCTGCTTTTGGACTATCATGCTCTGTTAGTGGCTACACTATCCTTCCATGAGTGCTCATCAGCTTTAAATCCTGAGTGCATTCTACCACCTCACCAGATGAGCACTTGAGCTGGTGTCAATTCCTGAGCCAAGCCAATTAAGGCACAAAATAATTTTCATGTTAAAGTTTATTTTGCTGCGTGTTTGTTATTGGTTTTGGTTTGTTGGGGTTTTTCTTACAGAAAAGGCTCAGGACTAAACTTCACACCCACAGCCTTTTCCACTTTTAAAGCTAAAATTGGTCATCCCATACTTCTGTAGTTCATTATGGAAGTCTGATCTTTTCTTCCACTGGAACACAAGTAAGCTTGCTGCTATCCTAGAAGGCTATCAGTCAGCAGTGAAACACACAGGACCTACAGTCTTTCCTCTTGCACTGAAACTTGATATACTTTTATGAATTTTTATTAGGATGTTGAGGTAGTAGTATTGCCAATGGTATCACTCGAGCTATGCAAGAAGTACCCACCTCTGCTACTGGTTTTCTCCCTGCAAGCTACAGTAAAGGTGTGAGCATGAAGTTATCTGCAGAAATAATTCTGTAGGTAAGTATGTTGGTATCATTTGCTGCATTGATTCAAAAATAGTCTGTGAATTGCTAACAGCACCATCAGCTTAGAGAAAAAACCCTTAGGAAGCTGGTCAGGGCATCACAAAGTGCAGGATAATTATTAGCTGAATTTAATGTTTTACACCTGTTTCTTATGAACATTAACACTATTAAAGCCTCAGACCTTTGTAAAAAAGCATTAAGTTGAGGCACGTGGTCAAAATGAAATTTGCCTTTGACTGTCCAAATACTGACTCAAGTATTTCTATTATGTGCCTACCACTACTAACACAAGGCACTGAAGTTCTCACAGTGAGAACTAGGTTGAAGAAAGGCCACAGGAATTATATTGATTCTGGCTGATTTTGTCTGTAATTGCTGTTCCTTGGCAGCAAAAGGAGAGGGAAACTTTACGGAAGTGAATGTGGATAATCACACTGCTTGCTTGTCTATTCTGGGGAGATGTGGATGCAGTTACAAAAGGAAGTAAATTTAGAGAGAGACCTTTGGTCCATCCAGAACTCAGCTCTCCTGCCCTTCCCAGAACCAGTGTTTAATAGTGTTATTCATATGTAAAAAAAATAACCCCGATTTATCCTTGAAGTGTAATCTGCAGGATGAACAGGTTGTGGAATGAGCTGCATAGTTCATGATGTACTGAAGTTCCATCTAAGGCAAGAGCAGCAATTGCATTAGTAAAATTTTACCCAGCAGATGTGTTGGCACTCTACCAGGTAGGTGCTGCTGTGACTAGACAGGCTCATTGTTCCTGTGAAAATAGATTTTCTCCCATTTAGTCAGGTGGCACGAACAGAAGAATCTCCAGAGATTGAGTATGACCCCTTGGTCAAAGGGATTCTCCAACTCAGAGTGTCGCAGGTAGGAGATGCGATGATGGGACATGAATTCCCAGGTGGTGGTGTTGCATGAGATCAGATAGAGATGTGAAACAAGCAGCAGCAGCACAACAATGGTGAATATAACTATCAGGAGAAAGGATGCGAGGAGGAAAATGTTGTGATTCAGCCACTCCCAGGACAGTTCAAAGTAGAGGCCTGACCTGTCAGTTCAAAGAGTAATAAATTTGTGGTTAAAAATATTGAACTCATTCCATAAGACAAGCGACCTTGATGGAACATGTAAGTTTGTTCATAACTACTCAACTTTTGATAGTCATGTTCTACGGAGAGTTACTCTACTGTTATAATTAATACTGTTAACATACTGTTACTTAAGAGTTAATAAACTCTTAAGAGACTGCACCAATAGTGTCTTAGTATCTAAGAAGTTGAAAAGATACTGTTTCCCCTGACAGCTGAGACAATCATCTTAGGTTAACTCCTCTCCTGAAGAGGCTGAAATCCTGTTGGTGTTTCCAGTACTTAGATTTGTAAACCAAGGTCTTATTGCAGTAACTGAAGCAAAAATCAGCTTTTGTACTGCTGTGAATTCTGGTAATTAAGCCATAATGATGAACATGAAACCTAAATTATCAGATTCTGCTCAACTACTGCTCAGCTATTTTGCCCCTTGGCAGATTAGGGGGCTCCAGGATGCAAAAGAGGGTGAAGATCCAAAGCAAATGACTACTGCTTTGCTCTATAATAACCCCTTCAGTGCAACTCTAGCAGCATCAGAAGATTTAGCCATCTCAGAGGTCAGAGTGCTGCCTCAAGGCCTTACCAAGCAACCTGACCTCCCCACAGCAGCACGACAAGCTGTACGCTGAGGTAGACTATAAAGAAGGGGTGATTCTTTTCTCCTATGCAGTTCTCAATCCAGGGACAGTGATGGTCGTAGCGCCGCACGCAGTGCTGGCACAGCTGGCAGTGCCTGGCTCGCATCGGCTGCTGCAAAACAAACCAACAAGATAAGAAAACCACTAGCAGTAGCCTGCTAATGTGGTAGAAGAGAACACCATGCAAAACTCCCTGCCTCCACAGCAGTACTGTCCCAAACAGCACTCTTTTTTGAGATAACAGCCCAACATACACTGCTAAGACAACTAAAGGGGATTGTGATCTCCCTGGTACAGATCCAAATGAATGAGTTCCAAATTAAGCTATTCTCCCACACTACTTCTAGCTATGCTTCTTTTTCCTAGTCTACTTATTTACAGGAAGTTCAGTGTGTAAGGGAGGGAGCTAAAGCCAATCGATCTATTCAGGATTGATGTGGAAAGCTTGGACCATGACTATTGAATCAAGTGAGCAGGGATGGAATGTTCTTACAAGACTGCATGGAGGAGGGAAGTGTCTCTACTTCTGGGGGAACACAAGACACATACAAGAAAGTGACTCACGTGCTAGGAATAGAGAATATGAAAGATCTGGCTGAAAAAAATAGTGCCCTTAGGATTTGTTCCCAAGGCATATATATATATATATATATATATATATATGTTTTGCCAGCTTTTCCTCTTGTAATAAGCTCACTTCTCCTGGTAGATACCCTTCAGGAATTCATGGAAGCTAGGATTATGCCTGATTTTATTAAACTGATAAGCATCACTGTGAAAACACGCCTTTCTAGGCTTTAGGCAAACTATTTTAAGAGCTAATCTAATTGCTCTAATTTTTCCTTCATGCTGTCTTTCACAACTCAGAGCAATGTTTTGTTGGGTTTAGGCCTCCAAATGATAGAGATAGCAACAGTTCTTGTGTGTCATGCTTGGCTGCCTTTCTCTCTATCATAGTATCTTCAAAATAACCTGTTTGACAATACCGTAAGTCTGACTGACATGGCAGTAAGAATGTTACAAAAGATCATCCTTGTTTCTGTAATCCTTGTTTCAGCCTCAGAAAACCAGCACACGTGCCAATGCCTATCACTACGTCTTTAGCTGCACAGTTCCTTTGGATCACTTCAATTCAGAACTGTATTGGAATTCAGTTTGCTTGTTTTGTTTACTTTTTCTGTGAGTTTTTCAGCAGAAGGGTGACCCTTTGATAGAATTAATCAGATCGGCCATGCCTCCAAACTGCTGAGCAGTGAGCAGCAATGATAGAAAAGCAACAGCTGCTGAACAAAGAGGCTGCCAAAAAACGTAAGCTTGGGAATTGCCCATAACATCCTTTTCTACTGTGTTACAAATGCTTACTTTCACCATGAACACATACCTTCACCATGCAGTAACCACAACGCCGCAGCTTAATATCACTTGGAACCAAGGGTATGACCATGCTTTGTTCTTCACCCTTGTCTGCCTACAGAAAAAGAGAAAGGGACTAAGGAGGTTTTGTGTGCTGCTGCTGTGGCATGACTGGGCTGTCTATATCCTTTTAGTTAATAGTTATGCAGTGCTGGTTCTCTCTGTCAGTAAGAAGGTTAAACAGAGTAATTTCTTCAAATCCCTATGGGAGCTGCAGACAGTTAAGGTACAGCAAGAGAAAACAGGCTACTGCAACCATCAAAAGAATGTTTTCACAGAGGCAGAAATAGCTGTGAGCAAGACACCACACTGATCCGGAGGCTACGCTTTGGGACAAAACCAAGGTTAGACTTTGCTTCCAAACACAGTAATGGTATCTTTTCAGTATAAGCAGGGCTACTTATTCTTAGCACAGCCAACATGTAATTCAATGATGGTTAAAACTTACAACGCTTTTGTCCTACACAATTTGCAGGCAGTTAACCTGAAGCAGACTATCTCTGTTACTGAAACTTTGCATCTTTTTTACTTCATTGTAACTTGTATGTGTATGTGTCCGCTGAGAGGACAACAAATCTATACATAGTGCAACAGAGCTGCAGGGAGTGCTTTCTTCCAAGCTTGCCATTTGGTTTTTTGCACCTGTACCACTTAGCAGTAGTTAGCATAAAACCGGTCATGTATACATTCCATTGGGTACTGCAGCCTCTGATGTGAGAGAGGACTTGTGCTCAAATGGCACAGTGCATTTAGAACAGGGATGTGGTGTAGAAGACACTCTCAAAGTCTATGAACCTTACTGCTGTCACGGAGTATGATTTGGAGACTGCCCACCCTGATTTCCAGTGGTCCCTGTAGGTTCCCTTTATGCCAAGTGCAACAGAAACAGTTTCAGACTGTTATCTATCTCACAGAGCGGGGAAACGGAAGAAAAGCCTATAGGTGATACAGCCTCACCACTTCCATTCACGAAGTGCTGTACCTTCTCTTCCTCTTCAGCCTTAACAAAGCCCGGATCCATGAAAGCCACTCTGAAGTACAGCAGGATCGAGCACAAAACCAACGAGACGAACATGAGCGGCTGCAGCAGCTCCCCGCGCTCCTCTTGCTTCTGCAGATCTGAAAAGTACCGCAGAAAAGGAGAGCAACGCTTCCTCGTGAAGCCTTTAGGGCTTTCCTCTCTTCCCTTAACGAAGGGCTCCCGCACCCCTACGGGAGGAGCCACGGAAGACGCCGGTAACGGTAGGGGCTCGCGAGCTCCCCACACGTTTCCCTCTGCCTTCGGGGCCTCCCGAGGGCCCTGAGGCCGAGGCAGGGCAGAGAACACGAACGCTCCCCACATCGCAGCCCGGGCCGCAGACGGCTCCGCTCAGGGGCGGGCCCGGCCCGGCCCTCTGCCGCCCCTTCCCCGTGTCAGGCAGCGCCCCGGTACGGGAGGGCAGCGGTGGCCCCGCCTCACCTGTGCGGTGCAGGAGCAGGCCCAAGGCCAGCCCGCAGCTGAGGGCTGTGTGTGCCACCCTCACCCACAGCCGCCCGGCACCCATGGCGCCCGCCGGCCCGGAAGAACGGGCTGCTCCCGGGGGCGGTGCTTGCGGCCGGCAATGCCCGGCGGACCGGGGCTCGGCCGCGGGGCGGGTGCTGCTGTCCTGTGAGGTAGCCCGGCCCGTTGCCGACGCCTCAGGCTCGGCTCCCCGGCATGGGAACCGGGGTCTCTTTTCTCCCTTTGCACTCGCAGCCTGGCTGTCGCCCGCCAGCAGCCTCTCTTCCCCTCACACCGTCCTGCCCCGGCCCTCCACCTTGGGGACCTTTCCTTCAGCTCCCTTCTCTCTTGTCTTCCCACCCTGAACCCCGGGATCTGCTTGGCCCCTCGGTCCCCAGCCGGGTGTTGTGGCTGTAAGTACAATGGGGAGCACAGGGCAGGGGCCCTTGAGGGCAGCGACGCTGATTAAACTTCCCTACACCTCACAGTTAAACCCGAGGCAAGTACTGCTCAATGTAGATAGGAGTAATAGGAGTCTCACAGAGGTGTGCAGCTCAAAGGTGAGAGGTTAAGGTGTTGTCTGGGTGAACCCTGGTCATGCCACTTTATTTCATGTGTTGGCTTCTATCACCGAGGAAGAAATGCAGAGGTTCTGCCTGGCTGAACACATTTAGCTTGCAAAACGTTTGACATAACTTCAACAGGAGGCCGCTGGCGTGGGAGTTGATCTAAATTCCAATGTCTGCAGACTCCCCTGACAGCAGCAGAGGGAAGCTGGGTTGTCTAGAGGATGGTCTTTCTCATCTGAAAGCAGCTGAAGTGCATCCCAGATGTGTTGGTTTTCATCTCTTGCTAACAATAAGGAAAGCCAAGATGACTACCTCAAATGTATGCATTCACGCTCTGAGTGTCTGTTTAGGGGAGATGCATCTCATCACAGGCCTCTAATAGTTCTGAAATCAGGTTTGTTTTTCTTTAAACTCTTCAGTTTTAACACAGACGTATCTTGCTGAGGTTGTTACCTTCTTTCCCAGTGAACATTTTGACAGAAAAATCGCATTATTTGCACATTTAAACTTAAAACCTATCAGATTCCTTGGTATTGTTTGACCACAGGGGGGGTATTCTTAATTTAGTCTCTGAGTCAGTGCCCACTTGCTGATTCCAGGAAAGCACCTGGCTTAAAATGGTTTATGTGCTAATGAAAAACATAGTTTACATTTCCAACAGTCACTCAAATTCTTTTGCTTTCTTTTTTTATTCTAGGTAAATGCAAAACATACAAAACCCCTCCCTCAGACACCTCACAGACTGCATCAGTGCTTGTCAAACCTCACTTTGTATGTGAGGTGGCCCTGCTACTCTCTGCCTGCTTTAAATATCCTGATAAGCTTTCTCTTCCTTACTTGCAAAAGAAGCCTTGCAGAGCAGTAAGAAGCTCAGAACAACACCATCAGGCTCTATCTACAAACAGAAAGAGAAGGTGGGTAGTGTGTTTCCGTTCTTTGCAGAGAGGTGTAAGTTTTAAAGCTTAGTGAAGGCAATTTGAGTAATATTACCCACTTGAAAGTAGAAACGTTCTTATGTTCTAGAAAAGTCTGTCCTAAGGAATGTGTTCTCTCTTTGTGATCAAAACAATTTGGTGCACATTAGATTCGTCTTACAGAGATGGAGCTTATCTCTGCCTTAAGGGTTTCAACATAAATGATTGATTGAAATTAAGCTTAGTTCAAGAAAGTCTGTACTAATAAGTTTGAGTGGAAAATTTAGGCTCTTGTGGCATTCCAGCTAGAAATTTCATGCTCCTGGAAGCATCTCTTTGTACTCTTACAACACAGTCCATTTTCAGCTTCCCAGGGGTAGTTCAGTTTCATGTGATTCCGCCTTCAGCCAGCCAGAGTGTGGTGCTTTACAGTTTACAGACCATTGAAATGACTGGTAGTTGAACCCTTGCAGGACCAGGGTCGTAAGAAGAAAGTCACACCAGCCTTAAACCAGATTGATTGTTTTAAGCCACAGTCTTTTCTTAAGTACTCAGCTTCTGCCCACTTACAAAGCTTAGGCTGTGGAATGTAGGCCACAGATCCGTTACAGAGTTCAGAGGCAATATGCACAGGGAAGTATTGTTCTGATTTTTTCCCTTCTCTCCCATAATTTCATAACAATACTCCCTTCCTCCATGCCTCTTTTCTATAGACAAACAGTTATTGTATCCTTTGGAGTGATGAAAGGAAAAGCCACTGAACTGCATCATCAACATATGGCAGTTCATTTTCAATTAAATACATGGGAGCAAATGGAGCAAAAACGTACCTAAATGAACCACATGTATAGACCAGCGGCAGAAGACATTGTTAAGCACTAGGTTTAATACACAGCGGGTATCCAATGGATACAACAGAAAAGTTAATTCATTCAGAATTGTAAGGAAGCAACAGTTGTGCATTATTTTTTTTTTTGCTTGGTTTCACCATGTACAAACATTTGAACCAGGCCTCTCAACATTAGGCAGGTCAATGAACAGAGTAAAAGCAGACACTTGCTCATTATAACTGAAGTTATTTTCTTGAAGCAAAACAAGGAAATACACATTTGATTAGCTTAAAAACTTTTGTTTTTTGAAACAAGAATTACAGAGAGAATCAGTGACAATTAGATGAAATCAAAACATAGTCTGCTAAAGCAGAAGTGTTTCAGTTCAGCAGATTCCTTTTATTTTAAGTGTTGTCTTCTCATTCAGCCCCCATGTTGCTTTTCATCCATCCCTGACTACTGTTACCCTCTGTGCTTCTTACAGATGGCTGTTGTGGAGACCAGTTGTTTCCCTACTTTTAATTCTTTCTCTAGCACAAGTTCCCCTCTAACACCTGGGCTGAGGCAGCTCCTCCCTAAACAGTCTCAAGAAAATGTCATTTCTGTGGAGCAATGCCTGAATGCAGTGCCCCTACAGCTCTTATCCCATGGGGAATTATTGCCTTCAAGTGATGAGAGGGGACTAAGCTCACAGGTCCAAGACTTTTCTTCCCACTTGTCTTTCACAGAGACCAGAGTGCCTGCAGCAGAAGCCCAACCAGAGGGGTAAGCTGGATAGGATTGTGCTGAATAGATCATTTCATCTAGTAGGTGCAGGGTGATAGCAGCCATCATGCAGATGAATTATCTGTGATGTTACTAATTGCCACAAGAATCAGTGCTAAACTTTCTTGGCTTGGACTAAATAAGAAAGTCTGGTGCTGCTGAGTGCTAAACTTCATACAAGTAGATGTCAATCCTTATAAGCAGGTCCTCCCACAGATCCTGTAAAATGGAAGCACTTGTGGAAGGCTGCCCACTAATTTGCTTTCTTATCTATTGCAGAGAAAACAGCAGACACCTGACACTCTGCATGTTGAGGACTCTGACTTGGCCAAGTTATTGACTTGCCTACCGAACCATGAGGGCATCTTCCAGCCAGGACAGAAACTACATACAGACAAGGTAGAGGGTTCCTTTGATGGCACAGTCTCTGCAGAGAGATACTGAGTTGTGTTTGTGCTCTGTTTGCCATGCTTCTGAATATTAAAGGAAACGTAGTAGTGAGAACATGAAGAATAGGCTAAACAGCTACAGAGCATGAGGAGCCCCTCTGCCACATCTTTACACACTATGAACTTCTCTGCAGCTGGATTCTTATTTGACAGAGATTTTGTTCTAGTTTTCTAGGCAGGGCTGGTTCTTGGCTCTATAATTCTGCATGGAGTTGAAGTCTCCAGGTTCATTCCTTTGCTCCAGCAAAGCTGGAAGGCTTGAGAAACTTCTCTAACAGTCAAACATTTCAGGGTATGCAACTTCCCCTTTTACATTAGACCTTCATAAAAAATCAGCCACTTTGCCCTCCCCTCCTTTGCAGAATATTGGTATGATGGCTGCAGATAATTACCCTGTTCTGTCCTGAGTAATTAACACCTCTTTGTTTCCAAAAAGTGCTTTTGGATCATGGTACATGCATTATGCCCAGGGTGCAACAGCTCCTGTGCTTTCAGTTAGGAAAATGGAGGTACAAATTAGTTTTAAACTTCCAATTCCATGAATTCTTGAATTATGCTCAGGTATTCAGTGGATACCTTTCTCTCTTTTCCTCCTTACTGAAAGGGAAATGTTCTTTTTCATCTCACAAAGTCCTTTGGCTTGAAGACATGGAAGTTTGTAGCCAAAGCTCACATTAACAGGGATGCTATTTCATTTAAAATGCTGTCTCAAGAACTTAACTTTGCTGGTGGCCTGACTCAAAATCTTATTTGTAGCTGGCTATTACAGAGCAGTTACAAATCCCCTTCCCCCCTGGGATCAGTGGCAGATTTCAGAAAACTAAGCTTTTCTGTCAGCCTGACCTGACTTCAACATTCTCCATGGGTTTTGTCAAGTCATTCAAGACTTTAATGGTAGGAGCTTTCACTATATGGGCATTAGAAAGGAGGAAGGCTTAGTGGGTGGCACTGTCACATGAAACAACTTCAGAAGGTCAGCAGCACTAAATGGGGAATTAAATGAGCAAAGCCTGACTCCCCTCTTAAGGTATGCATCTAGAAGAAGATTAGCAAATGTTACACAGAAAACAGACCTTGAAATAAGCTTCCCTGTCTCAAAGCTCACAGGGACACAAATTCTTGGGGAACAGGAATGAGAGAGAGGAAAATACATTTCATTCAAACAACTGCAAAAAAAAAAAAAGTATAATTTGTCAAGTTTTGCAAACCATATGAAAACAATTCCAAAGTGACACAAAAATATATATAAGTTCGAAAAATACTTAAAAGTACAGATCTCACAATACCAAAACAAATGACGTATGGTTAAAAAGACATTGAATAACACCATATTGGCAGAAAAAGTAAACCTGTCCAGGGCAGCTGTGTTGTGTCATTTAAAGTGTCAGTTTGTATATCTAGGATCTGTCTATAATGTGCTCAGCAAATGACAACATTAACTCTGAGCATTAGAAGAACCCCATAGCAGCGAGTCAAATCTGAGAGCAATGTATACAAGGGAAGAGAGCAGCGAAGGTTACTGTGCTGAGGCCTGAAATGTCTGAACACATGTGGCCGTGGCCTCCTTTTCCTGCTGCCAGACATGGACTCTTTCCTGAATCCTTCCTAAGGGAAGATTCATGAGAGAACTCTGGCAAGCAGAGGGCTCTAGTCAAAGGATTGCCTTTTGTTGAGTGTGGTTGAGTGCCCCAATGCAAGACAAGCCTCAGCCTGTGGTTTCTTGAGCCTTTAGAGATCCAGAGCCTGTCAGGTGAAGACCACCTCAGCGGGACTCTCCTCTCACCTACACGGTATCAGTTGGAGTAATGCTGCTGATACAAGCGGGACTGTGCTCATAAGTGACAGAGCCAGGTAAGGATAGAGACTTCTGCTTCCCAGAAGAGGGAAATATGTTGGGGTGCAACGAGAGGTGCTATTTCATGGGATTACTCTCCTTAGGGTGCCTGGAGACTCTCCTGCCTCTGGAGGGTTGTTTGGCACCTCCAGTTACAGCCTCTGTGCTGCAGAAAGCTTCCTATAAAGGGAGATTACTTTCGCTGATGCAGCCTGAGGGAAAGCAGAGCAGCTCCAGTACATTACTAGGACTTGCACAAGTGGTTCATACCACTCTGGACTAGGGCCTAGTAGATCTTTTCACGCAGAGCGGAAATACTCTGGCATTTGTAGCCCTTTCCCATAAAACGGAACACAAGTAAAAAGGTGGTGAAGGATCTGAATGAAGATGTGTAGCCCTTTGTGAATAAATCTTGTTCCTTGTTGCACAGGCTCCCTTAGAGAAAAAAGCTCTGTGTAGCCAAGAATGTCTAAATGGTTTTACTGGTCATTCCTGGTCTTGAGGCTAGCTGGGCTGGCAGATCCCACTGCACTGCCAGAGGGGACAAACAAGACCTCTTGACTTTAATGGGAATGTCTTACTTCCAAATGACCCACATACAGTTAGCAATGCTTCCATTAACATGAGTCTTCTATAAAAACCCTTAAGGGAGTGAATTAACTCAAAAGATCTTCTTCATGTCCTTCCTTTACAATTAACACTAAAAACATCTGTTCTTTTGCTATAACTCTCTGGTATTGCGTCCCCCAACATCTCTAACCAAATCAGTAACTCATTGCTGCCTGCAGCCCCACTGAGCAGCCAAAGCCAATTTGGGACTGGTGTTCTTGCAGACATTACAGGACCTCATGCAATACAGCAAAAGGGTATTTTCTAAAAAGTGGGAAATAAAAATGTCACACTAGTGATCACACAAGTAGGTCTTCAATCTCACGGTCACTTGAGGCTCTGTGTGGTCTAAAATAAAAAGGTTAAAAGATACATAGTGTAGTTGTCTTTGCTTTTTTTGTTTCTTTTCTTTTTATACAGAAATCATACACACAGAACTTCAACCTGAAACTTCATAACAAAAAAAGTCCACTAATTTAAGGAAAGCATTTTGTTGTGCAAAAAGTCCCTCCTCCCCCCTCCCCTGTTCACCTTCATCTACTGAGGGTCTCACACACACACATGAAGTTTCCTTCCAACAGGCGCGTTGGTAAGAAAGAGTCCTCCCTATATACAGTGAATTAGAGAGAAGCTGGATACAGTGCTGGCATGAGGCATTAGAGGACTGCCTCTATCTGGAAGTGTCCATGTTCTCCTCCTTAAAGTTACTGCAGTGCTCGATAACTTTCCTATGGATAAAGCAAGGACAGGGAGAGAGGGTTTAGTTTAAAGCTTATTGCATGACAGTTGTGGGACAGTTCTTATATTGCTGTCCCACAACTCCATCTCTATGTAATGTGTATTATTTGCAGGAGGCAGTCGCTTCTGAGCTATGCATCAACCAACATCTGTGTCAAACCCAGTGTACTCCACAAATGCAGCTCAGAGCTCCCAGTTCCTCCCCTCAGAAGTTCAGCAGTCAGATCCATGCATGATTCTGGATACAGGGAGCCCACACAAGTATGGTGAGTAGAGATGGCTGGAGACTATTGGTGTAGGAGATGCAATTAGCTGTGGGGCTCCCCTGTCTGACAAGCCACCTCTATAACAGATGTGTATGGTACACAGTCTGTGTGTATTTCCCACAACACCTCTCTAGTCTGTTTTCATCCTCTTTCCCCTGCTCTTCTCCTGTGTTCGCTTCTTGCCCCTCACACACGTCAATACAGGTCATTCTTTGGTACCCTTACTTAATGTGGAAGGAAAAAAGCTAACTAAAGCCAAAGTGAATGTTTGATGGTAGAACACTGGTTTCCTACCGGGCCATTTCCTTGGTCTCTTGCCGTGCTGAGGCCATTTTAATCATGTCCTTCAGAAGAGGGATCCCACCTTCTTTGATCAGCAGCGGGCAGTACTTGTCAGCTGTAGAGAATAAAACAGGTCATTGTGAACCTTCACAAAAGCAGTAAAAGGGTGGCAGGAGGGAAAGGGGAAGCCTGTGGCCCAAGAACCTAGAAAACTTTCCCTTATTATGGAGCTAGCCTGCTAGAGGTGCAAAACAACAGACATACAATGGCTAAGAACGTAAAAGTATAGCCAGAAGGATCAAAATATCAAAGGAATTTCCTACACACTAAGTCTCATTGTTTCTTGTTTGGCTTTGTGCTGCCTGGACATTGCTGGCATCACTAAAAGACTGTTCTCTCTACTGACATCACTGAAGTGGGAAGACCTTTTCTAACAAGCTCAGATCCACACCCTCAGCTCTTCCAGAGCAGTGGATGTGATTTCAGAAAGGGAACTTACGGTAGACAGAGACCAGGTTATACAGTGCCCAGGTAGCCCAGTGCTGGCTGACTGGGGAGATCCCTTGTGGAAGAAGCCGAAGGATTGGTTCAAAAGACCTGCACAGAAATATTGCAGAAGTTGTTAGAAATACCAAGAGCTGCTTCTTTCAGCACTTCTGCTACTTCAAGCAACCCAAACTTGGGTGTTCACAGATACCGTAGCAGTAAATCCACTGGCATGTCAAAGGTTCTGGCATTGAAGATGAAGTCTGTGTCACATGGCAATACTGGCTGGCTTATAGGCCCATTGCCTTAGCATAAACATGCTGCCTGGATAAATAGCTGCAGCGAATGCAAGACCTGATTTCCATCCTCTGTGAGTTATTTCCTTACAACAGCTGAAGCCCAGCAGCACTGATCTGTATATAGGCTGCTTCCATGCAATAGTTCCTGTGGTTTTCCTGACCACAGTAATGTGTTGATACTGTAGAGCAAGCACTGGAATGCCACTTGTTCTGGATCCCTGCCAGGCACTAAAGGGAATATAGAGTACCTGATACCCTCTTATAGGAAGGACTTTGGAGGATTCCACCAGTTGTATTAACCCTTGAAGGGATTTCTGAGAACTGCATCTCCCAGAGAAGAGTCAAAGCTAACAGCAATCCATGTGACTTTCAGAAGCGAACGGACATAAGTAGGCACAAATGACAACAGTCTAGCAGGAAAATGTTTAAGCAGTCCCAGACAAACAGATCACATGTTTCCTGGGCTATGTAATTTCACCAAGAACACATAGGAGAAACTCTTTTGGGCTCCCACACTACTCCTATAGGAAGTGCCAGGCCAAGTGTCTTAATTTCAGCAGCCTGTGTCACACATTTCAAAGGAAGACGTAAAACCCTCACTACAGAGTATGGCCCTGAGGATCTTTCTCCTTTAGTGTAAAGAGAGCCTCCCAGCTGAGTTGCACCTCTTCCCTTCTCTCTGTTCATGGTTGCTTCCTGTGACAATCCTGGCTCCTAAGGGAGCAGGCCAAACTTTGCTATTCCTCACCTGTAATTGATATTTCTCCTGGAGTTGATATCCCAGCTTTGAATTGCTGCCCACATCCTCTTTACAACTTCCTCTCGATGGGGCTCACATATACCCCAAGCCTCTGGACCATCAAACATGATATGGGAGAGCACGCCACAGGCATTATAGGATACCTCAATCCCATCTGCTTTGCTTTCCAGCAAGTTACTGCCAAGGAAGAAGAGATTACTCAGAGGCTGACACATCAAAGGTTTAAAAGTCTCCAGGTGACCCAGGAGAAGAGCTCCAGAGCATTCACTCTACTCCATCCCAGCATTTCATTAGCCAGGCACTCACCTGAACACACTGATGAACTGGGAGGTCATGAGCTGTGGGCGCAGCTCCTTCACCTCTGCTACATTGCCCAGCAGGCCCAGCATGTTGCGATGCAGCTCCTGCTTCTCTGGGAACTCCTAGGCAAGCAAAGAACAGGATTATACAAAGTGGAGTTACGGTGGTGTTGAGAACAAGCAACCTGGGAGAAAGATGGTACAGTATGTATAGAAAAGACTGAGTATCTTTAGGGTGTCAGCAATGGCTCTTAGCAGATGCCCAAATGGATCTGTAGTGTTAAAGATACATGTGAAATGAGAGATTCAATGCTGCTCTACTTAAGGGGGACTGCACACAAGATGAGGAAAGAGGAAGATGGCAGTAAGTTTCTCTGTTCTTCTTATTGTTGGGTGGATAGATGTGAGAAGAAGAAAATATGCAAGCTTTTGCTTTTCTGTTTGTGCAATACAGGAAGTACTGCTTACAGATTTGCATAGCCAGGGATCCTGCCCAGACACCTGCATCTCTACTGCTAATGTCAGCATTCCTCTGGGAGGAACCAGATGTACTCACTTTCAAGCACTCTAAGAACAGTTTCATGCCACTGTAGTTAAGGAACATCTCGCAGTTATCGGGGGTCTCATCAGTGATGTTCCAGAGGGCACTCCAGGAGAACTCCATCACCTGATCACACTACAGAGCAGAAAAGAAAGGAACTGAAACAGAGCTTTGCTGATGTGGGTGCCCAGTGCAAACCAAATCCTTGTGTTTCCTCTCTGGTATCACCCTAGATGTCTCCAGAGGTAAGAAAACCTTGTTATTCACTTTCAATTTATCAGCAAGTGGGTTTTGTTTAATATTTCTTGCCTCGTTTTCATATTCTCCTGTCCTCACTCTGACACAGGAAATTCTGCAGCATCAACTGAGATGTCTAGTGTTTGTTAGTAAAGCTGAGCTGGTGCCTTGGGCTGATCTCCATGCCTAAGTCAGACTGAAGAGAAAATACTCTATGTATATGTTTTTGGGGAAACACTCACCGTTTTATCAGCCAGCTTCTTCTGAATCAACTTCAGCATCGTCTGTGGGCAGAGGAAGGGGAAGAGTGAGAAACAGCTCCAAAACCATAGAGCTAAAATTACCTGCTGTAGTACTGCAGGGCTGGCTCCAGCCAATTTGCAGGAATGTGCAATTTTGATCCTTTGTCAAGAACCTACTTGCTATCTCTTTCTTTAAACAAGTGGGACAGGGTTATGTTCAATGTTGCAGGTGTTCACAGAGCTGAACTGTGCTGTAGTCCCTGAGCTGCTGAATTTGCAGTCAAGTCAGTTCTGATCTGTATTACAAAGTCTGGAATGTGGTATAACTGCACAAAAGCAGCGGCCTCTGCAGCTCTTTGAAAAGGTGTGAGGGAGATGGGTTGACCTGAGTTGGGAAGCTGATACAAACTCAGGGAGATGCAGAAGGAGCTAGTAAGAAGGTATCATTCTCATTCTGGAAATTATATATGATGTGATAAAGAGGTCAGGTCTAAGGTTATACTGCTTCCTGCTTTCATAGATTGCCTGTCTCTGAGTGGATCACATCCAGCGCTGGGAGGCAAGTAGGGATAGGCCAGGAAAGGTTACTGGTAGGACACAAGTTTCCTCCTGTGATACTGCAAGGCTGGATCACTGGCTCATGCATTTGGTGGGCTGCTGCAAGGGAATTGTGCTAGCCTAGGTTAAGGATAAGTAGACACCATGGGACCATACCAACCATGACAAACCCCATCTTGCCCACAGCTTCTTTATGATCGTTGTCCACCTGGCAGACCAGAGCATTACAGAGGTGCACAGCGATGCGCTGGATGGACTCATCCTGCCGGCTCTGGTTGAGGATGTTCAGCAGCAGCTCATTGACTCGGCGATACTGGAACTCCAGTTCCTCGGGAATGCTGAAGTTGCACAGTGTCAGGCAGCAGTTCCGCTGTACCTAGGTCAGAAGGAAGCAAATGCTGTGCCAAGTGGCGATGAAAACACAGACCCCATTGCCTCATATTTCCTTGCTGCTTGGTACTGAAGCCATCTTCTTGCTTGATTACAACCTAGTCTCACAGGGCCATACAATCACCCAATGCTCATCACTTTCAAGCCAGTTCCTTGCTGCCTGTGAGCTCTCTAAGCAGCAGTCCCCATTCTGCAGTCCAGGGGCATTATACTGTCAGCCAGCTTTTGATACAGTGTACTGGGATAATGTGTCTTTCTGTTGGCTCAACACCCCCGATGCCTGCACCCTTTTCACCCCACAGTCAGTGCTGGATGTCTATGCCATGTATCATATACATCCTTTAAACACCTCTATCATCAGATAAGAAGACTTGCTGTCATCACCTTCTTCCCCTTGTTCTGGAGAAGATCACATGGCAAGGGAGTTGGAACTAGATGATCTTTAAGGTCACTTCCAACCCAAACCATTCCATGAATCTGATAAGAAGCACCCTGCCTGTAATGCCCATCACTGAGTGAAGGAAAGCAGCAGATCTGAGCAGTAGCTTCTCTGGTGTCTGCCTTGGTTCACATCCTGGAGGCTTAGAAGACCCAGATGCTAACACCAGAAAATAATCCCAGATTCTAATATGGAAAAGGGGACTATGGGAGCCGGAGGAGACTGGACTGCTCTTACTGTGACTTCCTGGTAGGACTCCATGCCATTCAGCACCACCTGGATGACCTGGCGTCGCAGCTTTATGCTCTGCTCCATGCGGTACTCAGAGTTGGTCAAGTAGAACAGTGCTGCACTGCCTGTCACCTGGATATTCTTGTCATCCTTGTGGCACTTGAGGGCTGTGATCACCAGCTGCAGAGAAACAACAAGAAGCTTCAGTGCCACTGACTTGCTGCTGAGTCTTGGAGTGACTGTTACAAGCCTGCAAGGAATGTGTGTCCCAGGCATTGCACGAACATGCTTGTGAACTGAAGGCACTCCAGCATGACTGGAGCTTTCTCCAGAATGGCCTGATATGGTGTCCCAGGGTGAAGAAAAGACTGGGATTACAAAGCTTCCCTTGTTATGGTGAGGCAAATGCTAGCATGGGACTTACCTGAAGGGCTCGCAGCAGTTGGCTGCAGCGTTCGATACGGGCTATGTCAAAAAGGAGGTTGATGGCCCGGGACGTAATTTCTGGCCGGTGTTCAGTGTAAGCCTCAATGGCATTCAGGACTTGCTCTTCGTTCTTGTCTCCACTCACCTGGGAAGAACAAAAAGTGTCATTTGTTGAAAGAGTAAAGCCAACATGAGAAGGGAACTCTGAAAGGTTGAAGGGTACCATTTTCCTCTGCCCTGCTGGTAGGGCCCAGGATGAGAGCAAAGAGGTTGAATCACTTCTCAGCCCATAGGAAAAAGAAATGGGACCTTTGGGGTAGGACAATGCTATTCACAAGTAAGACTCCCATTGTCTTAAATTCTTTTATTGAAGTCACAGATATCCTGGTCTTTCCATGTTCTTCTTTAAGAGACATGTTTTTAACCCTTGTAAAAACCATATGGGGTACAGGTCTCGCTTTATTAAGAGGCTACTGAAAGATCAGAGCTCAGTTGTCACACATGAGACTTGAAGAGCTCAGTTTTTATGTTCTTTCAACTTCTACCGAGCTCCTACTACCAGTATTCTTGTGGCCTCATTACCTTGTAGGCTGGAATATGCGTCAGGCGGCAGAGAGATGTTTCAAAAAGGCCCAAGAACTGGAGCGGTCGTTTCAGACCCCGGAAGGGAGCGATGCTGCTCTTTGCTGGCTCAATACTGACAGGAAAAAATAGAGATCACTCACGTTGGTACCACGTTTCTTCAGATGTCTCCTGCCATAGAAAACACCTATCTGCTCTGCAGTCACTCTGTACTGCTTCATAACCAGCTACACCAGCCAGCTGCTCCTAAACTTAACACTAGACATTCATTCCAGATGACTGAGTGAAGGTCTAAATGTGTCGAACAGAGACAACAGTAAGAATTCATGCAGACAGAATGCAGCTTTCCCAGGTAGAAATTGTCCTGGACATTCACTAGCTGGGGTGAACATTTCCTCTTAGAAAAGGGCTGTGGATTTCGCTAATCCAAGGTATTTACAAACTGGATTGAATGTCATACAATCATGGACTGCTTTGTGTTGGAAGGGACCATGTTCCTTACTGACCAAGAGCCAGTATTTCTTCATGAGCTCTGGTGGAAAGGAACCAGTACTATCCCACTTATTTGCCTTTGTTCAGTAAGCGCTTGGGGAATAGGCAGGCAGAGTTCTTTGCTGAGCTGGAAGTCCAGACCTCTGGGTATGCCTCTTCTGAGGTGCACCAGGACCTTCAAAGGTTGACTGGCTCAGTATCCAGGTCAAATCTGAAAATATACCTTTAGATTCTGAGTTCCTAAAACATTCTTATTAACATCTCTTATGAACACTGACATAATGACTCAGTGTAGAAATGTTTTGTCTCAGAAAAGTCTGCATTTCAAGTGAAGGTAAGAATGTTTTGTGTAGAAAATGTGTATAAAGGGGTTTGGGTTACTTTCAGGAAAAGTACAAACTACTGCAGGAGATCCCTGGAAAATGTGTGTGGCAAAGAACTGGAATACTTCCTCAGATACGCATGGCAGGAAGATAGGATGAATTCTTTATTACTCTTAAAGTCCTTACATGTGTCACATACAGGAATCACAGCTGCTTGCCATACCAGCCTTTACTGTTATGTGGAATCTAGCAAGAGTTATATCCTGCTTTTTAGTATTAACTAGACCTCCAGAAGCTGGAACCCTAGAGGGAGCTGTTCTTTATACAGTTTGTTTTTGACTGATCTATGCCCAAGCAGACCTCAGTAATTGCTGTTTCTTTACCTTGTCTGGCCCATCTTCTCCTCCATGCTTGGGATAGTGCAGTTCTCCAGCATGGTGTGCCCTGAGATATCGAGCGACGTGAGGTTTACCAAGTTCTCCACAAACAGGTTTAGAACCCGCCGGGTCAGCTTGAATTTGTAGTAACTGGACAGATGGTCTCGGGAGATATCCAAGTGCCTGCAAATGACAGAGAGCATCTCAGAGCCCAGAAAGCATTGGCTGCGGCTTCTGCCTCTCTGCCAGAGGAAGATGACAAGCCAAGTGTGAGTATTATACTTTTATTTATCTTTTATTACTGTAATTTCCTTCACAAGATACAGGAATGTGGCTGTGTGGGAGCTGGCAGCAGGATCTGGCCCTGTGTCTAACTGAAGCACACAGATACCTTGTAGAGGTCTACTCAGAATAGAGCACAATGAATTATCTGGCCACATATCACAAAGGAAATTGCTCCAGGCTCAGGAGATGCCTTTCCCAAACTCCATCACAGCAGCCACCTGAGCATTTCTGCTGGGTGACTATAATGCACCAGAGGATCTTTGCATCCCCAGAAACGCTGCCTCATCCCACAAATTGTTACACAGTTTCTGTCTGCTTCCCCAGTCTTGTATTTTTATCACCCCAGGCTATTACACCGCCTGATTTTATTCAGCCATTTAAATGCTTAAGCTCTGGGGAAACCCTGATGCTGTGCGGAGTGGTGGGACAGACTGGCCAGCCATCACATGCAGGTGGGGTCTCTTACAGGACAAGGGCTGCTCTTGTCTGCCAATCACTACCTAAGCTGCTTGAGAGAGACATTTTTATAAGACAGGAGCCATCATCCCACTGAAAAAAAAAACTCTTTTCTACTAGTTATAAACCAAGTTTCATTGCAACTCACTGGGAGTTAAAGTTCTTGGATTTACAAAATGTTATCCAGGATGCTCCCTAAGACTCCAGGTCATGTGTTAACGTGGTACCCCCTAGTGTCTGCACTCAGTAGAGACGATACTAAAGCCATTGCAGAGCATCCTTCAAGTGAGTACTATGACCCTCATCTTTGGCTTGGAAAGTCCTGGCTCCCTTTCTTACCACCACTATGCAATTGAACAGCGATTGTCTCAGCTCTGTTTCAGGAAGTCCTTTCGCTGCCAACACTGTCAGGTCAGGAGTGCCTATTTATTTACACTGCTTGTTCCCTGGCTGCACATCCAGGCAGTGTGCTTCCACATGGCACAGGCAGCAGCCTGAGCTCAGAGTTCTTCCTAGGTTTACCTCAAAGTTAGGCTTAAATTTTGGACATTCCTGTTTGACAAATGCTTTGGAGTCAATTTTTTTTGCCATCTCTCAGGTATTCAGCTGTTGGTTTTTATTTGACTGGGAGGTAGCTGGTTTAGTTTATTCTTTTTTCACTGTGTATGGTTTTTTTTGAGGGGTGTGTGTTGGTTTTCAGTTTTCTAAGAGGGAATTTCTGCTAAGTGACAACCTTTTGTGAGCAAAATGCAGACTGGCTTTAGACATGTCAGATATACGTAGCGAGCCACTGAGCAAGCCTGTTCACATGAGGGGTTATAACTTGAAACCAGCAGTGGGTGGCTCTCTGAATTGTTAGCACCTAAATGAGCTTTTCTTATCAGTGGGAAAAGGATAAATAAGGAAGAACGGATGTGCTGACCTGAGCTTGCGAAGCTGTGCGATTACTTGGATGTGCTCCTCTGAAAGGTCCATGTTGTAAAGCACTAAGGAAACCAGACTGTCTTTCCACTGGGTCAGAAATCCCACGTCATTCAGCTGGATCCCAGAGAGATCAAGAGCTGCAAGGGAGGCCAAAGGCCGAAGCAACGTCTCCACATTTACCCCCTCGATCAAGCGGCCCAGGTTCAGGAAGCGCAAGCGGCTGAAGCCTTCAAAGGTAAAGTCCTTCACCAAGACCTGGCGAGTTGGGTTCACCAAACAGTCATCTTCACAGCCTCCAGGGTTCTCCTCCTCATAGAAGATATTACAGCAGCCAAAGAGGCTAAGGGAGATAAGTGTGTGGCTGAAGCTCACCAAGGTTTGTAGGCTCTTGGCTGTCAGCTTCTCACAGTTAGTCAGGTAAAGCTCAACAAGATCCTGGAAGATGGGAAATCAAAGTCAGAGCTATTTCACAGGTAGAAATAGTTACACCATTTCCCACTGGGAGATCCTGAGACCATGTATCACCAAACTTGACCAGTATTCCTACCCCATCCCATAGAGTGGCTCTAGGAGCTGAGAAGGGACAAGCTGAAAGTTTCTCAAGTAAGATTTGGACAATGAAGGATGAAGTCTTGGGAATTTCTGGGTGCCTGGTATTCTAGCTGGTGCCCTTGTGGCAATGCTGCCATGCAAAGTGGCAGCTGGAGACTGTTGGAGCAATACCTGCTTCCTGATGGCCTCCAGGTCCTGGTCCTGCACAATCTGTTCCCGCAAGTGGATCCGAGCTAGCCTGGTGCTCCGGGGATCTGAGAACAGGGTGAAGAAGCTCTCATGGGGTTCAAAGATGCTGTCTGTCTTCACTAGCTCCACATACCTGTATTTGGGCAACAGTATTAGCACAGCACGACACAAAGGCTCAGCCTCAGCTCTAGCACCTTCCCTAGTTACAGGAAAATATGAGCAAGTGCATAAGCACATGCAGAGTCCCCTCCTGATCATCAGCCTTTGGGGCAATGGGAGCTAGCCTGTTACTTCTTCTTGCACAGAACTAGTGATCCTTAGGAAAATCTCAGGCATGCTCAGATGTGTTATCAGATTGGATTCTGGGACGCTCAGACTCCAGGGGTTTTCCCCCATAGCTATTTAATGGTAGTAATTTGGTATTTTTTCACTATTCCGAACATTAGCTGGCCAAAGTTATCTCCCAGACTTTGACGACAGGAGTTCAGCCAAGAGAGACTGCAACAGACGGCTTATATGAATCCCTGGAAACAGGTTGCTTTGTAAAGCTGTGGGAGCAGCAACCTTAACATTCAACATCTGTTAGCACTTTGCTCTCTTATTTCTTTGATTTGAGAGAGCTATAATGCTTCAGTGGTGGGAAATGGGAAGGCTCCTTCGTTGCTTACTGATGTTCTTGGAAGGAGTGGGAACTGTTTCACTCTGGGTTTACTTATGTGGAAATGGTGACTACCACAGAAAGTAGAATGATATACAGCAGTACAATAACCCTTGGGAACACTTCCTCAAATGATGCAGCTCCTTATTTCCAAAATGAGCATCAACTGGAAACCACCCCAGCCCTATGAATTCTTCTCCATTTTGCAACCCCTTCCCATCACTCTTTTCAGAGAACTACACTTCCCCTTCCCTTTGGGCTCCTTCCCAAACCATCTTCTCCACAGGCCTGAAACGTACTCATTGACAAGCTTGTCACAAATCTCGCTTGGCAAGAAAATGTCAGGATGGAGACGAAGAGTTTCATTGTCCAGCAGGTAGCAGAGGGTCCCCTCCAAGTTGCGAAGGCAGTAATCGGTGCACAGGGCCATCAGCGACTCGGGGCTATCGGATGCCATCTTGAGGGAAGTTATGGGAAGGGGAAGAGCAGATAGAAGCTTTTGAGTCAGGAGATCCTTTCCTCAAATGAAGTTCCAGGATGAATTTACAGGGACATCAGGACAACTATGAACAGAGGGGAGAAAAAGATGTATTGAGAAAGGCACATTGGCAAGTGGCCTGCAAAGCTGTTGTACCAGCAGGATGTTGATTGTTGTATTTACAACCCCATCACTTGCTGACCTCAAAAGAACCTGCTGCAATTTGGCCTCTCTGGCGGTATGCCCTTAATTCCTTGGTATCCCCACCCCGAGGGGACACTGCAGGAATGAGTTAACAGAAACCATGTTTGGAAATGAGGCTACACAGCAAGGAAAATGTTTCCTTATTGCAGGGGTTATCTGGCTGAAAGGGAAGCGGAAGAAACCACATTGCTCGGTTTCCTTCTGAGTGAGCTGGATAAACCAGAACAAAATCTACTGTTGGGATGATCCCAATAGAAGTATGGCCCCATATCTTGTGCCTGCAATTGTTTGCCACCCTTCCAAAGTCAAATTTCATGTTCAAGCTGAATGTTTCTCTCAAGCCAGAAGCTTCATGCAAGTCCTTGAACTAGACTGTGAAGTGGATTAGAAGCCAAAGGAAAACATACAGACTGGTTTGGCTTCTCTTTGTTCATGTAAAGCCAGGTTTATGTTGGACATCTACACATCCAGCAAACTGAGACACGCTCACTCAAACCATTCCAAATCTGTCACAAAATAGTATGAGTGACTAACCTGGAAAAGACACTTTTGCCCTTCATTTTTAGTACAGGATGAAGAAGGATGGGTAAGGAAACAACTGGGGGAAGCTAGTCCTGTCTCACTTCTTATTTGAAATAAGAAGCCTCACTCACTGGCACTGAAGAAGGGCTTGTTGGAGCCTTGGAGGTGTTTAGCAGAAGCAACTGAAGACCAAAAAGTCAAATCACATTAGAAACAATACTAATGGGACTTGTTCTATATATTTCCATGGACATGGAAAAACTGTCCTGAAATGTTTATTTTTAATGTAAAACCTGTGTCTTATCAATTGTATGTCCCTGCACTTGTCTGCTCTCTCCTTTATCCCTGCAGTATCAGTACAAGACAGAAGAGTTTAATTCCCTTTTCTCACCTTAGTCCACATCCCCAGAGGCACCTGTGGTGGATCAGGCATCTTCCCTCCTTGCTTTCAGATGCTCTGTTCAGCTCTGCCTGGCGATGACACCCGAAAAAAGGATCAGTCAAGGCTGTGGATGAGGTAATCTTTGGAATTCAGGCACCAAATGGTCTCTCTGGGTGACAAGAACACAGCTCTGACTGAGCCTGCCTGGCAGCCTGAGCTCCCAGCCTTCTGATCCCTCCCTGCAGAATGGATTTCCATGCAAAAATGGAGACAGCACAAGTTGGAAATCAAAGCTCTTTTCTTCCTTCCTACTCAGTTTCATTAATTCTTTTTCTGAGGGCGTGCTTCAATGTCAGGGACAAAGATCTGGCCAAGGAATTAACCCAGCATAGAGACAAGCCTGGTGCTGAACTTGAACTGTCTTTTGGCTTTACTTAAATTTGATCTATAGTTTCTCCTTCCTGTAAGCACTTTTAGGAACTGTATTTGCAGGCAACTGGTAAGTTCATGTTCCAATCCCAAACTCCTTCTGAGCTACTTGTTCTGACTTACACCTTTCAACAGCCTTTCCAGTGTGGATCTCAGCTTCTTGTTTTGGCTTAAAAGGGAAAAGCAAAAGCAGATGCTGAGCTAAAAAAACCCAAACCAGCAACCACAAAAATTGTACTTAACATCCTGATCATAGATAGTTTGAAGGGCATATCCTGCTCTGCTGGGTCAGAGTCCTGAGCTGGGGTCACAATAACACAAAACTGTGACTTCTTGAGGGTGCCTTAATAGCTTGGAGACCTTTTGAGATTCATGCGGTACAAATAAAACAAATGAGGAAAATGTTTGGTCTTCAACTTTGAAAAAGAAGGAAATCCCTAACCCAGCACCCTCTCCTTTGTAATTAAGTCAGGCAGAAATCAAAGATGAAATGGGCCACTGGGTGCAGAGCATCGTCTCATGGGTTGTGAGGTCCTGGCTATGGGAATGCAGGTGGGAGAAACTTGTCCTATGTTCTGTGCTGTGTCTGTGTTGGAGATGCATCTGCTTCGTCTCCAGAACGAGTCCCTTACAGATTTTGCCTGGAGCTTGCTTGAGAGAATCTTTCCAGAAAGGCAAGATCAACAGGAAGATCTGAATCAGTCGGGAAACGTGTTCTGCTATCCCTACCAGTTCCCCTTGAGCCATCACACAGGAGGTCCCTGCAGCCACTGCTATTCCACTGTTTACTACTGATGGCCAGAGAACTCGAAAACAGATTCCCATTGACAATCTATTATCACGTGCAGCTGGAAACAGCCAGTGCTTGGGACTTGTCCAAGCAGCTCTGAGCACTAAAGGGCAAGGATTGCCTTCCCGTGGCTCTGACAATCCTCTACTCCCTCTCTGCTGAGACCAGCACAATGTAGCTGGTTGATCCCAGCCTTGGAGAAATCAGCTGCCCTTTAACTTCTGAGTTCCATGTGACCCATGAACAAAATCCCATGTGGAAGGTGGATATAAAGAAAAGTGGTTAAAGCATCCCACTAAGATAACATCACAGAAATGCATTCATCCTCATGATTTACTATGGACATCTGAGCACTACCCAGAGCTCTTGCTGTGACCTGTTGTACAGGGCACATTACAAGCCAGCATGTCCCTCCTCAGTCAGACTCAAGACATGACACAAGGGAAGATGGAAGTAAGTGTCCATAGCTGCCTGATCAATAGTATCTCTCGTTAGAAGCTAAGCATGTTAATAAAAGCAAATGAACTCGAGCTGCTGACAAATTAACATTTACTTGTCATTCTCAAGCAGCTTTCTGCAGGCAACAGACCAGCACACTGCCAGTCCAGCACACTGTCACCAGCACTTGCAACGATGGGCAATGAACTGCCTACTGCATGTGTGGTTTCAAAGGGTCAAAGACAGAAGTGTGAAAGATGCTGAAAATTCAAGTATAAGAATCAAAAAGTGACCAAAACTGCGGCTGCCAGGAATTTTTCCAATTTATTTTTTCCAATAGATTTGCCTCCATCTTAATGCATGAAGGAACTGAGCCCACTGGAGATGCAGGACATATAAAAGCATACAGACACGACTAGCTCTCGCTGCGGAGCATCAGCACTCTCCCATCATTTACAGACCCAACAGAAGATGCAGCACATGCAGCTTCACTCTCCTCCACCACCAACCTTACAGGCCTAGCCAGCAAATCTGGCAAATACTGCTTACGTGGAGGCTCCATCCTCATTGTTACGGCACTTCAGGCAGCACTGGCACGAGGGCCCTGGGACTGCTCCTGGCACTCCTGGGGCTGCCCATGCCAATATACTCTACCTTGGATTCCAGACTTATCTTCTCTCCCAGCCTCTCTCCAGGCAGCTGCCCAAAGCCAAGCCTGACTCACCATGGCTGCACGCCAACAACATAACGTTTGCGCTGCTGCTACAAAAATGATTGCAAAGCGACTTTTCCAGCATCAGTGATTTGCCCAAGGAGAGGGCAAACGTATGCATTGATGGGAAGTGATTGCAATGACTTTAGGATAACAAATACAATGTAAATGCAGAATCTGGCACAGGTTACACCTTGAAGGAAAACTGCAGTGTCATTTGAGCTGGCATCTTGCAGCTGTAAATGACTGAGATTTTATTAATTGATGGGTCATCACGGTTTGTGTGGGGAAATACCATCCCTTTCTTACAGCAGCGAAACTGAAGCGGGAGTAGGCTGAACTGTTCCATGGCCCAGCAAAGCCTGTGATTCCCAAACCAGTCAGCCTGCCAAGGCTGACACTGTAAATGAGACGACTCGTGCTAGCTGAGGAACATGTTGATCTTTGTACCTGCCTGCAGTAAAGATGCTCCTTCGGCTCACAGGTTCTCTTTCCAAAAGGTCACCTGCCCAGGAGGACACCGGGGAGCCCCTGGGGTTCCCCCTCTCTGTGTGCAGTGGGCTCTGACAGCCCTGCGAGCCCCTTCACTAGCCCGCGGGCAGGTCGCCAGACCAAACCTCCCTCGCTCCCCGATTCGGGCTCCAGCCCGGCTCCGAGGGGCGACCTTCCCTTCCCGAGCACTCGGAGGTCACCTTTCCCAGCAGTGCCGGGGCTCGTTCCGGACGGGTTGAAGCGGCCCAGGCCCCGGCTGCCCCCATAGTCCCAGGAGAGGTCTGGAGCCCCTCCAAGGGGGGCACCGGTAGGCGCTGCCGGGGGCGGCGGTTCCGCGCTGGGCGGGCCCCGCACAGCTCGGCCCTGGGCTGGTTTCG
>JASSUY010036878.1:4563-44445 GCA_032466535.1 Forpus xanthops | reverse complement strand
TCATGCACCAGTTGCAGCCCTTGTCATGTCTGAGTTACTGCTGAATTAGTCAACATGGGAACTGCTTAGTAACTTTGGCATGGGATTCAGCACAGATTGTGAAAACCCATCACAAAAGCAGAGTAAAGTATTGGGGGGGGGGGGGTGTGTTTGTGAGTTTACAAACCAGATAACTTAAAGTTGCAAAGAATGCTGTGGCAAAACACTCTTACTTTCCTTCAGTTTCAGCCTCCCTGTTATAATATTTTAACATTGTGTTTTTGACAGATTCTTAATTCCTCCACTGGACTTCCCCAAAGAAACAAGTGCTTTCTTTGTCTTGTTTACAACTTCTTAAATGTGTCCCTTTCCTCGGATAATGATGGATTTTAGTTAAGACTCCCTCCCATTTCCTCTTACTTAACTATCTTCAGATTCAACTTTCTTAGAATCCAATTTCCTCAGACAGCTAAATTCAGTAAACTAAATACAACACTTAGCTATATCTCCACATTTCACAGTAAAATTACCCTCAATTAGTTCCTTTCTGAAAGCACAGATTTTTGATAGCGTCTATTGTAAGTGAAGAAACTACTGGCTGGGATTCAGTTAAGCAACTTAAACCTTCTACTGGCTTGCTGACAAAAATAATTCTTTTTACTATGTACACCATGAGAAAAAGATTCTGCCTAAGTAAAGACAGCATAATTTTCTTTTTTGCTTTGCCCACCAGATGTAGTTGCATGTTTTCTCTGCTGAATTTGAGCTCTTGCATCCGCCATCACAGGAAAAGTATCTATCTGCTAGCTTCTTGGACTGCTTCCAATAGCAAAATGTATTTCTCTTCTCAGAATCCTCAATGAAATGTGGTCTCCATGGGCTTTTGTACAAAAACAGCAGCTTTGTGCTGAAAAGTAAAAATGCTACAGACGGCCACATCAGAGGTCTACAAATTCAAGTAGCAGCTATGGGACCATCCCACTTTTGCAAAGGCAGGCAAACACTATTGGGAAAGAGAACATGGAAAGTTTGCAAAATATTACCATTATTACTGCATATTGCTTACCTGTGGTCAAGGTGGCTGAAGTCTTGCAAATTTAGCTCTCTGGTGTCTTGCGTCAGATAAATTGTATCAACATCCTGTTAAAAATACATAACCAAATACATCTTTACAGAACTGTTGGTTTGGAGTTTTTTTTCCAAGTTCTATAATTCACCTGTTCTTTCACCATCTGTACAGTTAGCTGAAAAGAGCTCCAGAACAAGACATGTACTTACCCACTGTACTTCTTCTCTGTAGGGAAACCCAAGCCAGTCACAAACACAGGCATACATCTGGGAAAAGCCCCCTAAAAACAACCGAAGAGGATAGTTAACATAACAATAACAGTAGCAAACAAACATCTAAAAGGATACTTTAATACTTAAAGAACCAGTCTTTCAAAACTCACTCTTTTTTTCTCTCAGAACAGTGTCCATTGTGCTGCTGAAAAACACTGAGACTATCCTATCTTTGCCCAGTAGGTTGCAAGACAGCTTAATATAGCACCTTCACCTACCAATCAGAAGTCTGCTCCATACTAATTACACCTTAAAACTAATTACACCTTTACAAGCTTCTGCCAGAAATAGAATTAAACTTCCTGACTTTTCAATTCCAGCCTTTTTATATTTGAGCCTTTAAATCCACTCACCACAGGGTCCAAGTTCTGCCACTGTCTGACTGTCCCACAGGGCCTGGAGATTAGCCAGTCTTTCTGAAGGCTCCATAGTTACTTTCTTGAGAATCCTCCTAGATACAAAGGGAGGGGGGAGAAAAAAAAAAAAAAAACAACAAACATTCATGACTTTGAAAGCATTTTTAAACTCATAAATCTTCTTTACTTCAAGTATGATTTTCAATGAGTGTACGTGAAGAATTACCAACTTTAATACAACTCAATTCTTTACCTAAAAACCACACACAACATGATGCAGTCCAACAGGAGTAATATTTATTTGCCTCTTCTTTCTTTCCAGTGATTAACCCTGTGACTACTGGAGTAACCAAGTCCTTTTTCATGACAGGATCACTGAAGCTAAGGAGATTTGTGGCCCTCATATAACACAAGAATGCCCAAAACAGGGGAAAGACATGGTATTGTTGGTCACCCTGAAACCATCGTTGTTTTTGCACTGCTTTTATCCAGTAAAAGCGCTATAAGGAAAACAGACACAGAGCATGCTCAGTAGTGTCATGTGTCTTATAGGCTGCACTCTAGATACTCAGCTTTGATCTTTCTAATTGGGTAATGTTCTTCCCCCCAAAGACAGAGATATAATCCCTCCCTACCTTAGAAAAACTGAATTAACTGTTCTTCTGAATAATAAGAGTGCCTCATAAACGGCAGAATTCCAAAAAACAGGGTAAGGAGGAGAATTAACAAGATATTAATGGGAAAAACCTTCCCCGTTCTTGCATGTTCTGATCTTGTATCGCACAACTCCCAGTGTCTTCATTTTGGAAAGCTGTGCCATTTGACAGGAAAGTAAGAAATCTGATTTCTTCTCTGGGAAGCAAGCACTCCATACAGCTACCCCAAAATACTCTACCCGTGTTCTCAAGAAAGGTCAGCGAAAACATGCATATCGTTCAAACAAAGTCTTGCAGCCCTCTTTCCTCTACTCTTTTTGCCTGTATTTCTCATAACATTACTGAGGTTTTATGGCAAACCTGCTCACAAATATTTACTTGTATGCATGCTTTTTGAAGGAAGAGCTCAATCTCCATTAGGGCAGTTGATAATACTGCCACAAAAGAACACTGGAAGTCAAAACCAGAAACTGCCAGCCAGAGTTTATGAACTTTATTTCCTACTCCACCTACAGGAAAGGTGAATAATATGAATAATAAAGACATGCACCCAAAATAAAACATTTAAATTTAGCTTGACCATTCACATCTAATGTCTGTTACAAAAGTTCACTTATAAAAATCAGCATGTCCGGGAAAACTCTGCTGCACAGTCTATTTTCTCTCATACTGTTGAAAACCAGAAGCTGAAGAGAGTAATAGTAGAACTGCATGATTTGGTAGACAGGGATAAAGATAAGGCAGACAGAAAGAAAGAAAGATAAGACAGACAGAAGAAAGAAAATGAAATGAATAAAAACTATTGAAAACTGCTGCAAGATACAAAATTCAGAGGCACAGACACAAAAGAAAATCAGAGGCAAGAGCACTGCAGAAAGAAGCAGAACAAAAAATGATCGAAAAGGAGACACACGATCCAAGGAGCCAGTTGAACCATGGAAAAGTATAACAAGACTGCCCAGGGCTCAGTTCTGAAGAACAAGGTTCCAGATCATATGCATCATTTCAAAAACACTGAAAGTAAACAGAACTTCCCCCCCTCCCCCCCCCCAACTCAAGATTTTAGGTGGGGGGAACCAGACACAAAACTTAAAAGAAATAAGTTACAACAAAACCCCAAAACTTAAGCTATATCTGAGGCTGGAGAGGCAGCAAGGTAAAATGAAAACTCAAAACAAAAAATACCTGCCTCCCCTCTTCAAAGCAAAGGCTCTCTTGACACATAGCCTCCTAGTGCTCTGCACTGCCTCCTGGTTTTGCCATACACCTGGACAAAAGCTCAGCACTTATTTCCAGTTGTTTTTCATATCCTCGGTGCATTTCTGAGGTTAGCGTAGGGAGACCAGTGGACAAGAAGCGGTGGCTTGTTATTGCTGCTGCACAACCTGTTCCCACTAGAGGTGCCCTAAAAGACACTTACACTGGTGAGAGTCCAGGGAATATCTTCCTGAGGCAGGTTCCAATGTGCGCCAGCACCTCATTCACATCTTCTGAGGACGCCATCTTCATGGAGATGCTGCATTTCTCAGTTTCCATAATCAACTACAGATAAGAGGGCATGAAGGCAAGAACTGGGTATCATGTAATTCACGTCCATTTAGAACAGAGAGCATTTTGAATGCCAGCTAAATGCTCTGTGTGCTGGTAGGAACCTGTTACTCCTTAAACACATGACACAGCAATGCTCCAGGTAAAGTTTCCTGAAAGTTCTTCTTGAATGCACTAGACCCCTGTACTCAAACTTTGTTTTTCCTAATAGTATCCTGCTTCCCATGGGAAGCAAATTTTCAAAGGACCTTGACCTCAGCTGGCACTTGGAAAACCAAGAACTTTTCACATCATTGTCCTCTTTTGAAACATGTCCCAGAACACCAGGAGAAGCAAGAGCAGCCTGACAGGAAACTATTGAACAAGCAGGGCCTGCTTCCTCCAGCAAAAAGTAAAAGTCTTTAATGGTGTAATCCTCTGGAAAAGCACTAATGCTTTGATCTAAGCAGTTTAAGAAAATGTTACAGTAAAACATTGTCTAAATTTGGATGAAGCAGTAACTCAGCCAACATAACTGTCCTGCTGTCTCAGGAATAGCTGCTTCAATGGAGGGGAAAAAAATAAAGCCTTTTGCAACTCATCTCCATTATATATAGAGTATTCAGAATTAAATCAGATTACAGTATGACTGACACATCGGGTCTGCTGCACCACAGGAAGCAATGTAATGTCTGTCTTCTCCAATATGATTATTTAGCACATATTTAGTCTTTTAGACATGGAGCTGTGAACTCACAGTAAGAAGCTAACATTAGGAATAAACAAGAAATACAAGAAATATAGACAGACAGTACAAGAGGACACAACATGCTACAGAATATGAGGTTTTATTGAAATTGGTCCCCAGGATCATCATGAGGATAATCCTTGGAGAGGCTGCATTATCCCAAAAACGCACCAAGAATCTTCACATCTTTTTCCACCAATTCAATTCCCTTATGAATCTGTTTCCATCACTTCTTGAAGATGAGTGGGCAAGTTACTACCGGTTTTCATTGTCACCAATATTAACATAGCATTTCCCTGTATCACTCTTTCCATTTGTTCCCTATTCTTACAGAGGGAAGCTTTTCATGGCTGTCTGCAAAATGCCTAGCATAAGTCAGGTATCATGGATATATCACATGGTTTGCAGGAAAACAGCAATATGATTTGCCCCACAAGCAATAGTCTAGGATTCTGCCTGCCTTCAACTAAAAGCTTACAAATTTAAAAACCAAATAAATGTAAACATGCAAAACCTTAAAAATTATTTTAGGAAAATGGTATGTGAGGCTGCTGAAAATCCTTTGTAAACCCTACTACAACAGTGACTGTCTATGCCTCCAGGAATAATTAGCATTAGCTACCATGGCATTTTTGTACCTCAAATAGAGCAAGCTACAGAAACATACATAGAATTTACTAAATGTCTTCCTATTATAATAGCAAACACCGAGACCTTTTTTTTTCCCTTCTTTAAGGAAAGCTTCAAAAGCCAGGCTAGAAAGAAGACATGCTAAACACAGTAAGAGCCTTACAAAGTTCAGATAAGTGTCAGACACTCCTAATTTTAAAAAGCTTTTTAAAAGCCAAACACATATGAAACACATGAAGACTTCTGATACAATTAAACTGTCAAATATTGTCAGTATGTTCATCTTATGAATTAAAAATGTGTTGAAGGCATTCTTTTCAGCACCTTCCCTCTGACATTCACTTTTTTTGGCACACAACTTGCTGTCAAATATATTTTGTGTTGTATACAGTAATGGCACCATGAGTAATTGGAAGGGAACCATTTCTGCCTGCAATCTTAAGTAGCAGCTTAAGTAGCTTTTGGCTTCACTGTAAAGGTATACACCACAGAAGTCATTCAGGCTTAGATAGTGATGATTGTGTACCAGCTGCCATTGTTTCACCATCTCCAAGAAATATATTCACTTATGAAACAAATGAAAACTGGCACCACATTGAACTAGGAGAAAATAAGATATTTCTTAATGTCATCTCATCTGCACGACACATCCCTAAAATTGACTTTTTAAATTCTTACCATTGCTGTTAAGACTTTAAAATAGTATGAATTTAAGAATGCAAAACCATACAGTTACTCACTGGATATGGAGACCTGCACATTAAGAGCATTTCCTCCTTCAGTGGAACAGATTTAGCAATAAGTAAACAAGTATCTTGTGTAGAAGACACTCACCTGACCTGGTTTACTGGAAGTCACTCCTTGGATTTCCAAGTAGCTGAAAGTTAGTTCTAACTGTAGTTAAAAAAAAAAAATGCCACATTAGTGCAAGCATCATATTATTTTAAAGGGCACTTAGCTTTTCAATGAGATTAAAAATCCTTGAGCAAGGCTACTGCTACTTTATATCAATTTCTAGAGCTGACACTAAGTATTTGTTAATATCTCATTTCTCTCTAAAAGAACATGTTTGTTACAAGTTCAGATGGTTATTACATGTTACAGGCATACAACCTTATACTGCAGGCGTTAAGCACATGAGCTTCTAATAAAATTTATGACAAAATTTTACTATAAAAACACTGTTTATACAATACCCTACCGATGTGTATGTACTCTTGTGACTAAATGATCACTAATTGCAATCTTACAGCATCACAATTACTCTTTCATTAGTTATACTGATCATAGATGTGAAAAACAGAATCACAGAATAGTGTTGGTTGGAAGGGACCTTCAAAGGCCATCTAGTCCCTGCAACAACACCCCTGCAATAAGCAGGGACATCTTAAACTAGATCAGGCTACCCAGAACCACATCCAGCCTGGCCTTGAATGCCTGCAGGCATGGTGCATTCACCACACTACGGGCAACCTGTGCCAGTATTTTACCATCTTCGTTGTAAGAATTTCTTCCATCGCGTCCACCCTGAATCCTTCCTGTTTTAAGTTTAAAACCATTACTCCTTGTCCTGTCACAAAATGCCCTGCTGAAAAGTCCATCCCCAAAAAGAAGAAAAAGCTTCAGCAAAAGGAGCTTCAAGGGACATGGATACACAATTTTTAATATGCACATATAAAAATAAAAATACTATACATAAATAGATACAGACAGAGAGATGCTTGAGACTGCTTCAGTAGAGGAAATAATATGTTAGCTTTGCCTGAGTGGCTTATCTGCACAACAGTCAGGATAGGCAGGGAAGGGTGAACAGATTGAATCCAAATGGAAACTCCAAAGAAGGCAGGAAAGTCCTCTTCTCCAAGGACAAATCTAGGACTACAGGGAGTGTGCTAAGATATGAATTCACAACTACATAGACAAACAACTTGATAGCTGAGATACGCAGAAAGAAATAAACCTCTGGGATTGAACCATAACTATAGGGCAAGACATTATTATGGACATTTCCTTCTATTTATTATTAAAACCATTGCAACTGAGCAGTCTGTCAGAGCTGCACCAAGTTGCCTGAGCTTTACCTTATCCTAGGTTCACAGTCAGAGTGCTCCCAGGCTAACACCATATTATTCTATTTCTGCATTTGTGGCAATCCTTAAAAGATGACCCCAAACGACTCCTGGGGTGCTCAGAACCCAGGCGCAGCTCAAGACTCCCCATTCACAAAGGCTGCAACAGCACGTCTGAAAGATGGGAACAGAAGTACCAGTTTCCATCCATAAGAACCAGCTAAAAGTTTCCCAGAAAGCAGCAAAATAGTAGGGAAAGATCCTAAGTGCCAAGGTCTAACTGGCAAATCTATAAGCAGTCACAGTGTTATCACAGGACGAAGCTGCCCCAAAAAATCCAATTAAAATCATTATGATATAGAATGCACTGAAATTCAGGAGGGTGGGGGGTGGTAGGGACAGGGGAGGTTAATGAATCGAAGCTTTTTTAGGCACTTAGCTACATTATCCACTCACAGTTGCAGAGACTGAAGATGTTATTGCTATTTGTTCTTGGTTAACTACTTTCTGAATCCTTTTCCCTTCAGCTGCCCTCATAAGGGCACCAGAAGATATAAGCACCCTTCAGGCATTTTTGTGCCAAGATCACCTTCCACCTAAGACCTAACTCAGTGATTAAACCCTACCCAGAATTTCCAGAGGTCTTTGCATGCTTCATTTCCCTTACTCTGCTGCAGGGGGAGCATCCACAGCAAAAAGGCAGTTTCAGACCACAGAGATGTCACTGCAGCTGCTTATGGAGAGAGCATGCACAGGGAACAGGCAGGGGAGGCAGAGCCATTACAAGCATCTTCCCAGTCCCACACCAAAGTCTTGCATTTTTCAAAGGGTAAGACACTTACTCCTCTTCAGTGCCTTATTTCCAAGCTAAGACTGGCAATCTTTTGTGATGAGAGGACATGGTCCCATGCAGTTCTTTCAGGCCAGAAAGAAAAGGAAAAAATACACAACAGCTCCTGTTGTTGGCTACTGAAATAAGATAGATTACATGTACAGAAGTGGAAAGCTCTTTTTTTCCAGTGCTAGTCAGATTAAACAAACATGAGACTGCCTAACATTTATTTACCCAAATCACAATGAAATTTTAAAGGGAAAAGTGTCTGTGATTGAAATCCTTCCTATTTAGTGAAGTATTTATCTACCAGATTGAAAGATCTGCTTTTGTTAATGTACTGTGTATGTGCAAACATATATATGTACACACAATCAGAATACTCTTCTATGCCTATCAAAAACATACATAGATCCAAACTCAAGAATTCAGTCTGCAAAAATCTTCTTGACCAGAATTAACAAATACCAGGAAACATGGTAACATTCCTACAGTTCACCTTCGCTTCATTTTTCTACTTCAAAACATGGATTTATGGTCCTTGCATTGCAGAAAAACTACAGAACACATTTTAAACAACATCTACCTCAAACTGTGAAATTATTTTTACAGGGTTATAAAAAGCATAGTGTCATTTAATACCTAAAATCATATAATTTTTTTAAATCCTCTTACGTGGCTATGAGTGCCGCTTTTCTAGGGACCCTTCAGTTACCCAGAAAGCTAACTTCACAGCTTCCAACTTTTTTTCAATCAAAACTTCATGAAAGCTGGCACTAGGAATATGTTCACAAACCTGAAATACACTCCCACAAGTATTTCACACACTTATCTGTTGGCTTGTGACATCCAGCATACACTACTGTTGCAACTATGTTTAAAATAGGCTGTAGCAAGAATTAGCAAGCTTTAAGTACTGTACTTCCTTTCCTAGCAACCCATCTAAATCAGCAGAAGTAACTGATTGGACCTGAATGTAAAGTTAGGTAGTGGCCATTTTAATATCCTTGCTCCAAGGAAAATCATGTGAGTTGATACTATAGTTAATCAACTTCATTCCTTTTAACTTAGTTACTTGTTTAGTAAATGCATCTCAACAGCATAGTTTAAAGAAAAGTGAAGCTTGGAATTAGATGTAGTATTAACAGCCACTCAGAACTGGCCATCTCTCAGCACATTCAATTTTGTGAGAAGTCCTTGGAGGAATGAAGTGTCTTTGCTGCATGTTCTCAGCTGTCTTGCTAGTAGTTACTGCCTGCATTGAAAGCTTATGGGCTCAGAAAGCTTCTGAGCAGCATTTGAAAATCCTACAGACTTTAGAAAATTCAGTAAGTTTCACTAACCCTGCTAGGAAAGAAATGAATTTTCAAACATCCTAATAATTGTTTAGATATACAAAGTTTAATTTTGAACATACATTACAAGCAGACAGTTTCTTCTGATCGCCCTTCTTCTACTTGTCAGCACTAAAGTCACTTTTGTTAGTACAGGGTACACACTCCAGATTTCCATGAAAACAGAAACAAGTTTTTCAAGTATGTAAATCCATTTAATGATAAGAGCTTCAAGAGGAGTCTGTAAAGCTAAATTACAAGTACAGCTATTCCTTAGTACTCCAAGTCCTAGCCTTCAAAAGCTTTCTGATGAATTACAATAGCTTTGCTATTATTTAACAGGATCACCATCACCGCCTGTCCATCATCCTGCCATTGCACTGATGTCCAAGCTGTTCACCAACTGGCTCTTTGGTTCCATGCAACCAGTCACCAAATCCTGTCTTAAAACAACCTGACTGAAAACTGAAGTGATCCAAAAGCCAACTGACAGCCAACTGGAGAGATTTGTGCTGCAGGGTCAGGGTGATCAAGTGAGGGAAATAAATCTCATCAGAAATTCAAGCTGGAGTCATCCTACCTGTCTGTTTGCATCTTCAAATTATAGGTAAGGATGGTCACATTTATCAGTGACCATAACTGAAAATCTGGTATCAGTCATTCTATTTATCAATTATGTTGATTTTGTTTTTTGTTTTTTTTTTTTTTTTTTTAATAAAGAATATATTTTTGTATTTCTATAAAATGTATACACACACACACGTAAAACACAATAAAACAGAACATGTACCAAATTCCCATTCACTGATTCAAAGCTGGACAAGAGATGTTCCACCGTATCAGTCATCTTCATTCATGTGGAAATTACTTTGCTACAGCAATCATTACAAATTGTCACAGGAACAGAAAAAAGCAATTCACTGGCACTGGCAAGGCAGGTTGGCAAGATGCTTTCCAAAATTAACCTCAGAAATCATTAGAAAACAGAAGAATCTAATAGAAATCAACACTGCTTCTGTCTCCAAATCAAATATATTCCATTTTGATACTACAAGCTCTAGAGGGAATAACGCCATTGATTTGTTTGCACATAAACTGCCCCACTAGAAAGACCAGCAGGCTCACCTCATAGTTCCTCAAGTTGGTGTTTTCAATGTTAATTCTTCACTTACCTGCATATCTAGTAGTTAAAATTCGTCTGAAACAATGTGTGCATATGTATATACTGACAAATCCATTTAAGATACACACTAACAGAAGCACCATTCTAAGGCAACGCCATGCAACATACCATTTCTCTTTAAAAAAAAACAAAAATAGGTGAACAAGTATAACCAAAATATTCTAAGTTTATGCAACTTATATTTGTATCTAAAAAAAATAAGAATAGCTACAGAAACATGGTAACTTTACCTTGGTGGGAATCCGAGATGTTAAGAGAAATGCTCGACATGACGCCAACACCTATTGAAGAAAAAACACACAAAGGAACAGAATTTGTAAGAAGTATTTCCAGGAAAATCCTGAAATCAGAAAGAAAAGGCCTCTAGCAAAGTGAGCGCTGATTCCCTTTGCTGTCATACAGTGAGGGAAAGAAAACTGGGCTCAGATCCAGTAGAGCATAGTGAAGAGACTGTTGCAATCTGATCAGCTATCAGCTAGTTAGGACAGCAATGAACTGCAAAAATTTGTTTAATCAAGCTCTCAAGAACATCTTATAGAAACCTTTATGACATTTAAAAATGAAGCAAGGATAAAAAGTCCTACCAGGAAAATATGAAGTACTTAAATATAACAAAAATATGCAAGACAAACATGATATTGTTAGTAATACAGAGATCGTAAACGTATTCTGTTGGACATACTCAGTGCGCTTTTAGAGTAATACAAAGATTTCTTACTAACACGATCTGAATTTCTTCTCCAGAAAACAGTGAAGAAACACAACAGAATCAGTGAGATCAGAGACTTTGGGAGAAAACACAATGAAACAAATATCCTGGAAGTTATTGCTAATCAAAATCTAATGACACACAAAATGACACACTCCCATGGCACATCCCACTTACAGATTTACAAAGGGATGACTCTTTCTGCAAAACTCCAGTATTGCTTTTTGATGGACCTGCCTACAGAACTAGCTACTATTGGCTACATCTTTTTCCAGATAGAAAAAATAAGCAAAATTAATTCAAACATCTAGGTCAAAGTCCTACAGCATGTGTGGAGCTTTTCCACATAGCTGGGACCTCCTGAACCAAGTTGTGCTTGGTAAGTATCCAAGGTAAGTATCTGCTTCTGGTCAACTCATCTCAGGTGCAAAAGTGAGATAGTCAGCGGAAAGGACAAGCTCTTGAAGAGCTGCTTGCCATATTTACCTTCCACATAGTGACCTACAGTATTAGAGAGATCAGTGTTTGTGTGTAAGTCACCACACTGGGACAGCTGGTTACAGGAATATCATGTCACAGTCCTGTTATAAGACATTTGCATATACGGGTTCAAGCCCCTTTATATGAACTGATAGGGTCCCTTTAACATGATTACAGTACACAGGAGCAGTCCAAAAAACAAATTTAAACACAAAACAGGTAACCAGAAGGCTTTAGTACAATTCTATTGGGAAAGGATGTTCCAACAGAGCACATGTTGGTGTATATTCTCCTGGGAGATGAACCAGGGCTTCTCAAGTGATCTTGCTGAAACCAACACACCTGAACTTACCTTAAGAAAACGAATTTACATACAAAGGACTGCTGTAAGATGATACTCCTCGCTCAGCCGGTAAAGAAACTACTCTTGAGCAGCAAGATGGTACAAAATGCCTGAGCCCTGTAATCCAGTAACACTGAGGTTTCTGTTTTCACAGTTGAGACTGTCACAAACAAGCATTTGATTTTCACATAAGTTCAACTGAAGGTCAACTACTACTGCAAAATTAATGTCCCATTTTAACAGCAGCAAGACTATATTATTTATTTATTTTTTTTTTTACACTGGCAGAATAGTCCAAGAGAAAGCTTGGCATTTAATCACAATTTTAGCTGCTAAAATCCGTCAGCATGCACTGCGCCCCTTGCCAGGACCAACTTTAATTTACTGCTCTCTGATTATTTTTTTTTCAGTGTTTTTAAAATTTTTAATGTGACATCTGCATATTAACATCCCTGCACTTGTTCATGTTTAAGAACACAGTAGCATCTACCTCAAATCAACTTGAGACTTGCTGGATAAGCTGGGAAACGTGAACAATTTCCAGTGACCTCCTCTTTCTTGATAAGGCTGTGGTGCATAAACAAATAATGGCTATTAAGGTACCAGCTCACCCACATCTCGGTCAATAGGTTGTTAGTACTTGCAAGGACAACAGAACATGTATTATAGCTGACTTAAACAGATCAACTCTATTCCTTCCTGTGTGAAATACAATGCTGGCACCAAAGGCAGAGGCACAGCACAGGAGCTGTTTTCACACTCAGAATTCAAGTCCCCTCTTTAAACACTGAGCTATTTTCGTGGAGGAAACTCTAGGTCTCTGTGCATTCCTCTGACATGAATAGAGTATGTGCTTAATTGCATAATTGTCTAGGGCTTTCAGAAGTACCCAGGTTTTATGAATAGGCAGATACTGGATTTCCTGGAGATTTTAAGCTCTTCATACAGAGAAACTAAAAAGCAAAAGTAGTCACCAGTTACTCTCGCAGTTGTCAGGCTAGAAGAGAAGATTCTCCTACCATTATGTTTGCTCTGCTCTTGGGGAACCTTGAATACACAGTAAGAGCGTCATGGTCAAAGCCCCTTTGAAAATCAGAGACACAGAGGTGCAGACGCCTATTCCAGGACAACTCTGAACAAAGCGCTCCCTTGCTCACAACCCTTCAGGAATGAGCTAGGCACAGTGTCTAACCCACGTTGTCTTCTGATAAGAAAATGATCATTTGCTCAGCTCAAGAAGTTGCAGCCCCATTCCGTAACCGTCTTATTTGATCACAAGTAGTATTCAATCATTAATGAAGTCAAAAGATCCCATCAAAAGATAAACAAGTACAGAATAAAGAGACTCAGGGGTGGGTTCACTCTTCAACACACCTATATGCCAAGAGGTTTGCAAGTGACTAAAGTGAAGGCAGCAAGCACATCTGAGCCAATTTTATACATAACCTGGTTGCTGCTCCATGGAAGGCACAATGAAAGAGAATTATATTTAGTTTAGAGGAGCTTTACTCCCTCTTCCTACTCTGCCTTTTTTCAAGCACAAAACAGGATTATCATCTGAATGTTAAATGACTCCTACTCACACACAGATACCCGAGTTGATGATTTCTTTACGTTTTTATCAATCCAAATTCCTTAACACTCCCTACACTGCTCACAGTGCACATGAAACAACTTAGTATTTGGAAATTAATTTGGAAACATTCACCAGAAACATACCCTGCAAATTATCTTCCAGTCTCGTGGCCTTACAAGGTCATCTTCTATTTCTTCTATTTACCAGAATAAGTAATTTGTTTCAGAAAATAAAATTAATTTGAACACAGGTCCTCAGTAAGTATAGCAACAAAACATAAATGTAGATCCATTTATTCTCAAATCCTAGCCTTAGTACCCATTAACTGTAAGTTAAATTGACATGGTTGCACTAGGTTAACACAGCCACCCTACCTGGAAGTCATTCTGGGGAAAATCATTAGAGCAACACAGCTCTGTGCTAATTGTATCTATTTTGACAGACAAACCACAGCAACTCAAGACACCTTGCCTATATTTAAAGTGATTTCAAATTCACAATCAAAAACATACTTTAGAAATTACTACTACCTTTTTTAAACTGCCCAGGAATAGAGACCTCTGGAAAACACAGTGACTGTACATGGTTTCGTGACCGAACATAAACCAAAATGAAACCACCTCAGCACTATGGGCTCCAGGAAACTGCGCAATGCTTGCTCCACTCACAAGCACAGATATTTTGAAGCTTCCTTCTGCTGTTTTTTGTTGCTTGAAATGATTGACACAGGTATTAAAAAAGAACTTAGTACTTTTTTTGATCAACTGTTGCAGTTTTACACTTCTTAAAATACACTCTCTGATCTCTTCCTCCCATCCTAGCCTCTTTTCCCCCAGCACTTGCAATTTTGTCTCAAAACTGCCTTGGTCTTTTCCATTACAATTTACTTAAGGAAAGAAGCATTTGTGATGGGTTTTTGTATTTAGATATCCATCATTTTGAGAATTCCTCAAAGCCCAGAAGACAGCTGCTTTTCTTTATATACCACTTAGTTATATCATCCCTATTTTTATAATTATTCATTACCATTATTATCTCACATATAATGTTTTTTTTTTTTTTTTTTAAGTTTCACCACTTACTAGATGCCTTTCCATTACTACTACTGATTCGATATCTAATGTACACATAATAATGCGAGGTAAAGCAGCAGCACTAATAGTTTCTGTTTTGTTAAAATAGGGATGAATCAATACCTGTTAGAGCATCCAGTCTCCCTCACTTCCTATAGGATCGACCGTTCATCTACCACATCGCATGTCTGATGTTGTAAATGCTCCGTCCTGAAGCAACTGGAGTTCAATTGGATAAAAGGACCCTTTCAGCACCATGTTAGAGATATTAGAGTTGGTTTCAAGCGAGGCGGTCTCTGTTAAAAGCACTGAGCCTCCCTATGCAAAGAGGGTAGATGACATCCTGGAGGTTTTTTTAGAGGGCTAATTAGCTCAGGCACAACATGAACACGTAAGCTGCTTCTGAAATGGAGTTTCTTTGGAATATGGAGTTTCTTTGCAAAGCATTAACACCAACAAAGGAGCCCACTTCAGCCTCAACCAAAGGGCTTGCAGCTCCACCTCCTTCACCCACAGCCCTCCATCATCTGAGGTTGAATTTGACTTCGAGCATTTGCTCTTGGCTACTTTTAAAATGTCACCCATGATAAAATCATTGACAAAGCTTACTCCTGTTCAAACGATTATTTATTTACCTACCAATACTACAGCAGTCTTTTGTAGCTGGGGAAGATGCTCTGGGAAAGGGTTAATGCAATTCAGCTCCTAGCATTCACACACAAAAAACAATTTCTCTGTCCCAGAACTGACAGCCAAGTTGAACACATTCCCAGGCTTGCCCAAGTCGCTGGTGCCTGTGTGGCCAGCCAAAGACCTATGCAAAATACACCCTGGAGCAGATCCTCAGCAGTAAGTGAAGCTCTTATTCTCCCTCTGCATCAACTCTGAAATCGTTACTTGCAGTGCAAGTAACAACCTCTGCCATCCTCATGAAGAGCTGCTCTGCTGCATGTTTCTCTGTGATAGCTCCTGAAGTCAATCAGAGCTTCCACAACAAGGTCCCTTTGCTGGAGCCATGCATAGAGAACCTGCTCTCCACCCTCCCATGGGCACGGGTTTTCATTTCACCAGTCCATATTGCTGTTGTACTGCATTAAAAACACAAGGCTGATCTGCTATGGGCCACCAATTTCCATATTTTCTGGATGACAAAAGGTAGTAGGGGAACAGCTTTTAGTTGCAATGGGATTTTACAATAAAGTGGGGTCAGATATCAGAACTGCTGGCAACAAATCTGCTGTGTTTAAAGAGTTTACTGAACAAGACAGGGGATACCACAAGATGGCACAACAGAGTGCTTCGTTCAAATTTCCCTTTCAGTCTAGGTTAGAAAGCCTCCTTTCAACAGAAGCTTATTTAGCTAGTGGAGAACTGCTCCAATGTGCAGAGCAATTTCTACTTCAGAGTCTTCCCTGGCAAACAGTTAAGGAAAAAAATAGCCTCATTTTAAAATTTACAAAAAACAAGGCATGGACAAGCCAATAAATTTGCCTAAAACAAGAGGGCAAAATGAAGTAACAAAGCTCGAAAAAAAAGCTTGGAGTAAACAGCTCCTAATTGTGGAGTAAGGGAGAAAACAACATAGTTTGGAGGTTTAGCAGCAAACTAAACCAAAATCTCCAGTTAAGCTAAATTTGTTTGTCAGCTCCTCCAACAGCTGTAACAACACTACCATTATCACCTTCAGGAAGGATCCCAGCCCCACAAATTGTTTATGATGTATGCATGAATCAAATTGTACTTCAATACCTGGAGCACAAATTAATATAAACACTTGTTATAGCCCTATCTGCAATGTGCAAATGACCCAGCTGTTCCAGTAAAGGTGGGACTTCAGAAGATGCTGAGACAGGAGTTTACCTTCGGTCATAGACCATAAATAGCAGCAACAGGAGCCATGGACAGCTCAACTGCCAGCCCATCACCTGAAGTAGGCTGTGATGTGGTAACCCGTGGTATATAGTGGGACTCCCTTGATTCAGAGACTTTACACTCAAGAATTGTGCATCACATCCTATAGCTTCCACTAACCGCAGAGGTGCTTGCAGAGGGGCAGCCAGATGCACACAGGGCTCTCTTCTTCTTCTAACCAGTCAGTCACGGAACAGATTTTCCTGGCATTGTGCAAGATGTCCAACACAGAGCACCTAAGCCAAGACAGCCTCCTGCAGATTGCAAAACTTCCTTGCTGGTCCTCTTCCCACCACACAATTCCCAACAACAAAACACCACAGTGCTGTAAAGCACTAAACACCAGAAGACCTAACTACCATATTATTTAAGCCTGCTCTGAATCATGAAAATAGTAAACAGAGCAGCTGCATTTCACCGATACAAAGTGCTCTGAGTGGCAATGGACCCAGCACACTGACCACAGTAAAGAAGGGGAGCTGAAGGCATGTCGGCTTAATCAAGTACATTCATTTGTAACTCATCAATGAGTATGTAACCCCAAAGGCCTTTTTTTCCTTCTCTGCACCTACATTAAACATAAGTAGGTCACTAGCACATTAGTGCTAATACACCTTTATTACAGATTTTTTCCCACTTTCATTCTCCTCTGTATACAACCATTACATAGATGCACTGCCTCACCTCAGGTTACGATGTGCCACAGCAAGATACCTTCCCCATATACCAGCCTTTTTTGATGCTCTAGTCCCCCAGTACTCAGTTAAATAACATTTTTAAAGCCTTCTCTTGACTTGCAATTCAAAAGGCCCCAGGCTCAAGCCTTTTCTGTGCAATAATTTTTTATGCTTTTGCATTACTTCTCTCCATCATAAAAACAGAACACATAAGCATCCTTTAGAAAAGCTCTCCCACAATCTATCCCTGGTGTGAACAGTAAGAAACATCCGTACACCTTCCCTCTTCTTATACAGAGCCTCTTTCCTTGGGTTTACAGACAGCAGGTAAGACTGGAAGCATTTTGGTGTGCTGTGTATGACACTGTTTCTACGCAGAAGCAGCTGGAAATAGATTTTGCTATTGTAGTGCTTTTATTCTTATCGTATTTAATTTCATCACGTAGAAATGCTGGATTAAACATTTCACACTACACTGTTCCTTGGTGACAGGGCTGCTCTCTTTGTATGTATGTCACATACAGCCATCATGCAGAATTTTAAAGACCAGGAAACAAAACAAAAACTTCAGGGACAGAGGAAAGGCCATTTGCCCATCATGCAAGTGTTTAATACAAAACTCTTCCACACCCATTTGTATTTGCTTTTAGTTATCAACAATTAAATGAAGATTCAATTAGTAAAGTGCAATGCACTCAGCTCCACTTAATACTAAAATATAATACATAAACATAGTAAACCAATTCTGCTCTACACGCAATGTCACAGACCACAGTCTCAGTAATATTAACGTTGGACAACCTCAAGAGCTCTAAGGGCCAGAGAAGTATGTTGGCCTAATAAATCTGTATAATTAAGTCCTTTTTTGTCCTCTCCATGGCATAAACACATTCAAACATAAAACCAAACTGAGGGGTAGAGTTATGAAAACCTTCAGACCAATACAACTCCTTCCCAAAGAAGCCACTGCTATAGATGCAAGACAAAACCCTCTTCCCCATTAGGTCCAGAGGGGGTTACTCAAGATCTCTCCTCTACATCACTCCAGGAGCCTCACTGCAGTCCTTAGGTGCACTCTTATTTCCTCTTCCTTCTTTTGCTTCCCAACAGAACCCTTTTTCCATTTCTATCATCTGCAAAACACATAGTACCTGCTAGAATTAACATAACTGTGACAGCCACTTCATCTTTAATCACCTGAGATATGCTGCAGGTCTTCATCTTTTTGTATTTTGACTTCTTAAGACTATCAGTCTTTCGAGACAGGAGTGCTGAAACCAGCCACCACTATATTCTCAGCCCCCAAATTTGGATTATTTTGTTATACTGTTTCACATTTTATAAGATTATCCCTTTTGCAGCTATTTTATTATTATTATACTACATTTCTCCTCTGCTAAAAAAATCCTTTCTTTCAGAGCTCTGAAACCCCTTCCCGAAATAGGAATGAGAACAAACTGTTCACCCCTCTCCGTGCACAAGAAGGCAGGACTGGAAGGGATCTCCCTTTCACTGCACGCTGCCATCTTTGTATGCAATAGGCAGTGAAAGGGAGGTCACCTCCGTTATGGAGCTTTCCTACAGCTCCCATACTTTACCATTTAAGTGGTGGGATCTGAAGATAGCTGAGGCATCTTCTGTTGGCTTCCCTCAGTGCTGACACCCAGGGAAACACACAAAGCTTCTTGGTCAGGCACTTTTACAGCCAGGGCAGCCAAATAACCAAGGCATGAACAACGCCCTCACTCCCAACACACAGGTAGGTGCATGACGCTGGATAGATTTCTTTCTTATGAAATTTTGCACCAGATGATAAATCCCAAAGTCCCTCCCCTCCTGCTCCCACTCTGTATCTAGCAAGCAGGAAACCCAGAGGCCAAGCCAGCTGATTGCATCTGGCTTCCCCTCAGACAGAAAATCAGGAATTGCCACATTCCAGGAAAGCAATTATGCCTCCAACATCCTGCAAGAAAAAAAAAAAAAAAAAACAAAACACAACCACTTGCAGTTTCAGCCCACTCCCAACACACACACAGTATTGTCTGCCTACTGAGGACAAGCTGCATGCACTCAGCAAAAACCACTAAGTCACCCTGATGGAGGGTTATTACTGGTTTTGTGCTGGATTTTAGAAGTCATATGATGTCCATTACCTGATGCTGTTCATTATTAAAAATGAATACGCTCCAGTCCAATATTAAAGCTATTTTAATACTTTCTGGGTTTATAAAGATTCTGATTTAAACGTATCGCACTAATATTGCCTGTGCTTTCTTACACAGTATATTAAAATGACTAAGTATATGTGATAACGAAATATCCCTATTTATCTGAGGACAATTTCTAACAGCCAAATGGAGACTAAACTTCCCAAAATGCCAGAAACCATGCTAAAAAAAAAAAAAAAAAAAACCAAAAAAAACCAAAAACAAAACCCAAAACAAAACACTAACCCCGAACCAGAAATTACAATTCACTTAATGCAAAATAATAAATAATTCTGCTCTTCAAACTTAGGAATTAAGTATAATAACAGTCACACTTGTTACACAACACTCACTGAAGAGTCAGCTCTCAGCTACAAAGACTCCAGTGGTTTGTAAACTACCTTTGCCTCTAAAAAACTGGGGGAAAAGTGGCTAGATTCCCCAAAAAGCCTTCATGAGATTCTGATGCAAAGGTCTTCCAAGTCAAACTGTTCCTCAGAACAATTTTGTAGGCGAATTTTGGCTTTGTAAGAACTGAGCTACATGTTTGATGTTGCTTAATCACTGTTCATTTCAGAACACAGACGTCTCATAAAGAAGGCTTCTAAAAGGTTACACATTACTGCAAACCTGAACAAACAGTTCAGCTTACCAGTGCAAGCTACAAAAGTAAACTACATCTTCTGGGCTTTATCATTTAACCTAGAACTATGATTTATAAACTCTTCAATTTGTCTTCATTTTTGCTATGGAGGTAGAATCTGCCCCAAAAGTAACGAAACTCTGCAAACATCCTTTGCTCTATTTAGATGGTAGGTTTGCGGGCAACTTCCTGCCTTGTTCTCCATCCAGCCAAGACACTGGTTTCTCTCAGCTTTCCCCCACTCATTCTGGAACTGCTTAAGCTCTTCTGCTGACCATGCCAATCTGCTCTCCAGAGTTTTTTGCTGGGGTACATGAGGCACAGGGAGCTCATGGAGCAGCATGAGGCTCTGGCCAGGCTGAAAAGCTGCAGCAGCCTCTGGGAGCTGGCAGCACAATGACCCAACCTCAGGAGCTGACAGACCTGCCTCCTGCAAGGTAGGCTTCTACCTCAAGCAATCACCTTAAACACACCCTAAAAAACATCCTGGGTAGACAGAACATGGATTCAAAAACTGTAATTGTGTGTTCTATTTTTAAAGGGATTTCTAACAGAGGAAAAGCTGGTATAGGGCTCCAAATAAGAAGGAAAGCTGAGCACTCACCTAGCTCAGCAGCAGTTTGCACTGTGGTAAGACTACCTTCCTCATCAGCCTAAGCCCTGCATGCCACCAGCACTGAATCAACAGAGGCCAGCAGAGTCAAAGGCAGTCTCTTCTACAGAAACACTCCTAGCTCAGCTATATTGCTCAGCAGCAACGTAGCCCAGCTACCATCGGCAGCAGAGGCACAGGAACATGGTGCTCTAGGTGAGCTAAGTGCATAACAGCTTCCTCATCCCATGGACAGGTCTTTCAGGATGAACTGAGCTCCACACTACTGCAAGTCACCATGGTTTCACAAAATTTAAGACTTCCTTGAATACTGCAAGTCAGAAGGTATCCTGACTTTAGCACAGACACACTTTATAGCACTGCCTTTCTCACAGGCTCCTGTTTTCCCAAGCTACCACCATGCTCTTGCCAGCAACACAGCTCCACTAATGATGAAAACAGGGAGAAAAATTAATACAGACAAAAGTTTAATGCAGCAGGATGCCTTTAAGCACAGTATCCCCCAGCCTATCTCTTCCTATTCAACATGACTGAAAACCCACTAGCCCTCCTACAACTGGAGACATACTGCTTTTAATAAAGCTGGGAAACCTGCAGCTGAAATTCAACATATCATAAACAAAATTTTTCATGTTCTATCTTTCCAATGCTTTATCTTTTTGGCTATGACACAGGGTGTTTGCAAACACAATTTTTGTCTTTATTGCAGTCTTAAGGTAGGCAGTTCCTGAGAAAAACAAAACCCTAAAGGCCTTCATCCTACTACAGAGTGATCCTTAAACACAACTTTAAATTCACCATGTTATCATCACAGCTTCAAAACCAAAGTGAGACAAAACTCATTTGTCCTCAACAATTTCAAAGAAGTATTGCTGTTTTGCTGTTATTTCTTTTTTAAGCTGTGGTTTCTCTGATTCATAAATATTGCTGAATGGGTTTTTTTACTACAAAACCAAACCCAGATGCTGGTAACTATATTATTTCACAATAATGTACAAGTGCTTATCCTTTAAAAAAACTACTACAAATGTTGAGTTTCCAGGGTGGACCCCAGACAGTTGCTACTATTGCCTTTCTTTGTCACCTATTAGCTCCGGGTGCAATTATAATACTTAGTTTAGGTAGCACAAGTTCTCATAAGTTTTAGTTTGATTAAAGGACAATAAAGCTAAGTCTAGTTTGTAAGAGAAAGGCTTGCTATTGCAATTATGCCAGTTTTAAAGTATGGTATTAACAGACACACACCACTTCAGCTAAATTTGTTTCTAATGTGGTTATCAGCCTAATTAAGCTCACAGTAACATTGATTAACTATTGCTGGAGTTATACATTATCCATCAACTACTTAAACACACCTGGATTCAGTCAATTTTGCTGGTCTTCTCTCACCAGTCAGAAAGGAAAACAGCCCTTCAATTGTTCTGCCTAAATGGCTGATCAATGCACATCATGATAACTTTTAAGCACACTTATTGGTTACCATCACTTCTCAAGATCTTTTGTTGCTTAAAGTTCTAAATATGTTTTCTTTTGTTGAGTGTTGATACTTCCATCAACACATAAGTTTTTGTATAAGTAAAATTAGAACTTTGGAGAGGGAAGGGGAAATCACAGTAAAGTATCTCAATTTCATGGATAAGCTCCCACAATACACCATAAATGAATGATCACTGTCTTCTTAGCAGGTTTGCAGAAAATCAGATACATTGAAGATATGAACTGCCCACACACAAACATTAGTATTATTGGACTATTAATTTTATTATTCTGATGACAGCATTAATGTCAGTAAGGCACAGCCATTAAAACCTCCCACCAAAACTGACACACTAAAACAACACAGCCCCCTCCCCAGCCTTATTTTATCTTCCATTTCTTCTGTGTCAGTGTCCTGTGATTGCTCAATCTGCCTACGCTACCAGCATTTCTCATACAGCAAGTGCACCAAAAATGAGGAAAAGAAGAAAGCTTCCATATAAACGTGTCTGTAGTGGAATTACGACTTTTTAAATTCAGGTGCATTGCAGAACTCCCACCAATTCTGAAAGGGACACTTCCCCCTTGGTCATAAATTCGATCATAAGTTGAGATATTCTCTGTCCTTAGGTACAGATTTCTCCTCAAGTACAGGGAGCAGTTTCTCCTAAAGTACAAGTCAAGGGAGATGGAAACAATGAGATGCTCTGTTGATATCTATTCCATGTAAGTAAAGGCTCCAGGAGACATTACTTTATTGCTCAACTTTAAAAAAAGCAAGGGCACTCACTATCCAATACATTTAACCGGATTTTCACTTCACATGATCACATTATCATGATTATACAGTGCATTTTAATGAAGGCACTCCCAGCCTAGAAGTTATTACCATAAAGACATGTGATTAAGGCCCTAAATTTAAAAATTCATGTGACAGAAGCAAGTAGGCATAACTCTTTAAGGAAAAGATGCCAAACACCAGTGTTTTAAATCAATATTAAAAAAATCCTTTTGCCCACAAAGACCACAGTGCTTCATCCACAGTATCAGCACAGGACCTGTAACTTCAGCTCCTCAGCCTGACCCCTCAGAGCAGTTTCAGTAGCTGAGTGTCTGCTGTGGTTGCTAATAAGAAGCCTCAAGAATTTTGCTTTAAAACATCCAACAGCGGAGAGGGGCAGTTTCACTTTCCCTGGAGCCACACCGAAATCTGTAAGAACTTTCGAAGTACATCACTGATCACTCATGGCACAAACCAGTTAATTCTACAGAGTTTCTGAATCCCAGTAAATTAGATAGGAAAACACAAGTTTCTCCTCTTCTTCAAGATTTACACTTTATGATCTGACCCTGGTTGTAATGATTGTGTCACTGCAAACACACACTGAATGAATCACAGCTGTCTGGAAACACCGGTACTCAGTAATGCTCCCTCCAAAGGGTTCAAAGGCTGTAGACCACAGGCTTCTAGTTCCATTTCCATTCTTTGCCACATTTTTGCTTCCAGAAGGCTGCATTACCAGTCCAAAGATTACAACATCCCACATAAACCTTCATTGGTAAGGACAGTGATATTTATTTATACAATCCGAAGTTGCTACTTATTGGCAATAAGCAGATACTGAAGAAGAATTTGGAAGAAGAAAATTAGCTTAAAGCTGACCAACCTCTTTAATTGTGGTTCTAGAAGATCTATCATACATAGAATACATTAAGATTGCACTTGTACACAGGAGGTCAAATGCATCTGGCTGCTCTGCTGCCTACAAATGATAGCTTCTCAGCTCACACTTGGCAAGCCAACATGCTTGACACACTATGTGTCCTGACTTGCAACTCATGCAAGCTGTGTTTAGCTGGCTACTGAGTTCATGTATACCTAGAGCAGCTGTGGCCATGACTCCCATGTGTTTAGCATCTTCTTCAGAACCATGGTTTGTTCTGGGACACCACAGGCATGGAAACACAGAAGAACACCATACCTTCAACATTTTACCCAGTTTTGGCTTCCCCCAAATGGAAACAGGTAACATGATCAGAGAAACCTAAATGTATGAGAATCACAAAGACCAAGAATAGGGATTCACAAAAGGGTTAATCTGTGCAAGTCAAGCTGTCCCGATTTAAAAGCTGTGAACACTGGACACTTACTATGTACTGAGTTCTTTCCCAAAGTTTACCCAAGGCTAAATTTGTCACCTTTCATATGCCTACATTTCAATCCCAGTGCACTCAATTCTTGTGTTACCAAATGCACAGCCTGCCCTTTTGTCTGCAGCTGCTTCAGCGTTGCACCATGTTTCTGCCTGGAGATTCATCTCTCTGCTTCCATGCCCACAGCTTGAGCAGCTCATAACTGGCAGATCTGGGACACTAAATAATTCTTACAGAAAAGCCAGGAAGCTTCTGAAACCAACAAGACAAAAGAATGTCTCAGCCAAGGATGCGTGTGCGTGTAATGCAAGACAAACAGTGACAACATAAAACTGTACTAAATATCTCTTTCCAGGTCACTTTTACACCACAAGACATGTTTTGCTTCTCCAAATCCACTCTGATGTTATAAACACGCCCCTTTTCAGCAGCAAATGTATAGGCGGCTGCAGAACCACACTTTAAACAAAACAATACTATTTTATTCCAGATTATTAGTTCAGAATACCATCCCGTGCAATGCACACTCGAATTTAGCACTGCTGCTGTAATGGAGCACTGATTCAAGTATTATTTTCTGTTTGACTGTAACAAATAAATACATAGAGACTACAAATATAGGGTAACCAACAATTTTAAAGAAACAACAAAACCATATTGTTTACGTTTGTATTTATTTTGGTAATTATTAAAGAAGAGAGAAATCTTTCGGAACAACAAATGAGGCTCCCCAAAAAGTATAAAGGAAAGGAGAAGGCTTAAAAACTAATGTTTCTTAAAAAAAAAAAAAGCAAACAAAAAAACCGATATCTCACTCAGATATAGCATCCTCTCTTTTACCCAGAACTGGTACTTTTTTGGTATAGCTTCAGAATCAATTCTATTATCAAAATACAGTCAGCAAATCTTATAACACACAAAAAAATGAGAAGTCTTACCCTAGTTCTTAAGTAAAGATAATGGAGGATGCCGGGGAAAGAGAGCAACAGTTGTAGACAATTGGGGATACTAAAGAAACAGACATGAAGCTTTACAACAGTCACACAAGTACATGGTGTCTTTTTTTCTAACTGCATAGTCATGCGGGCACATTTGAAGATGATCCACCAGCACTAGAAGCAGAACCCATCTCCTCTTTCTTCCTTGTCTATGTGTATGAACTGCTCACTTCCAAGATCCAGCTGCATCCACTAAAACATTGATAAACAGGGAATCTTGCTCACTCAAACCAAGGTGAAAAATCCCCCAGTGAAAAAGGGATTCATATCCTGCAATACTACATAAAACTGCCTCGCCACTCCATGTTCTAGGTCACACTTGAAGAAAACAGTAAAGAAAGTGAGGGAAATCAATTAGGAGTGCAAAACCTCCGTGCACGTGCCAAAAGGCAGCCTTAGGATGCAGCTGCGTACTGCAACTAATCCAGTATAACCACAAGGCTATCTCCGAGAGGCTGAGCCTGATCTTCCTCTAGTTCCATCACTGTGCATGGCATTTACAATGTCACACAGCTGCTCAGGTTGCTAATCCAGGCACGGAGCTAACATGTACATGCACACCAAATCAGTTCTCCTGCACCCCATGCAGTCATGCATGGCCATGGCCATGCCACCAACCCAGCAAGAGGTGTTATTATTGTAGCACAGAGCAGCGGCAGAAGGGCAATGTAATTGAACATCTGAACAAGCCAAGGAAGTACCACAGCTGGATGACTTTGAGTCATTCTGCGATTTAGGTATATAGACTGAGCCCTGGCAGACCTCCGCTCTAGTAATTACCACTTGGCAGTTTACCCCCAAGCATTCTACCCTGACACAGATGCCTCATTTGGAGATGCCGCTGCTGATAAACCTGGCAACGCTGCTCCAGGTTGCACGGGCACAAGCATGGTGGAGGTCCCTGAAGGCAAAACAGATGCTGGCAGCTCGAAGGGCAGATCACTGAGGCACCAAGTAGCAGAGTTAGCAAGCCCACACACGAGGGTTCATGTTTTTGTTTAACCACTACACTAGAACAATCAGTGCCATTTGGACAGATTAACCTTAAATAAATAAATAAAAAACCCTCACTGCTTTCTACAGTAGATGAAAGATAGCAATGCTACATGAATTTACACTCAACGTTTCAGAAGCACCAGACTGAAATCCAACTCTCTTGACACTGTGTTAGTATGTGGCACCCCTACTTTAACAGCTAGCACCCCCTCATCCTCATTTATCAGGGATCTCTTCAGAGTACTTACAGTCTAAGCTCTGAATTTCAGTTCAAGAGTTAACTTGCACATAGGATTGAGCACTTATACAGCCAGTTCTTGCCCACTCTTGGGAAAAAAGAAGCAACTCAGACATGTTGCATAACTGCTCATCAGCATTTAAAGAGCTTGATCAGTAATTGGAAAGCTAGTATCACTGCTTCAAATAGGTGCAAAAATACAGAGTGAAAAGCCCATTAACAGGATAGATGAGACATTCAACTCCTCTCACTGTGAGAGCTTCTACACAGTTCAGAATAATTCAATGTGGAGTCCAAAGAAAATGTCCTCCTATGTGTATTGAGATGCTAACTCACAGAATTAGAAAGCAAACTCAGGAAAACTGAAGCAAAGAAACGAGTCTACTGTAAAATCAGGCTCCAGTCTGGGCAAGTTAACTTGGTAGCATGCTTTGCTCATATGCTCTAACATACATACAGCATGTAATTTTGGTCAAGTTGGCTGTAATCCTGACACTCTTGCTATCCACAGATATACAACTGGGTTTCCAAAGAACCCTTTCAGTTTCCATTTAGCTATCACGTCGGCCAAGATAAGCACATTCATACTAAAGGTGGTTTTCTAAAAGGTTCACACTATTTAAAAAAAAAGAAAATAAACCATAATCAGAAAAAAAAAAAACACAACAAATCCTTTATGCTTGACTATGCCCACACAGAGTTGTTTTGCTTACACATTAAAAAGCAGAGGTCACCTACATAGTAGCCTTCACAGCGCCACGGAAGATATTGTGTCTGCCTAGAGGAAAAAAACCTCTATCTAACACAAGGAGAAGTATAGATTAGCTCTTCAACTGATGAAACAGAAAGGGAAAACACAAGACCTGACAGCATTCGGAGAACTAAATGGGGGGGGGGAGATGGAGTGAAAAATACACAGAAAGGATACGTGGGCATTTTTTTTCCACAGGACTTCTTTGATAGAAAGGAACAGAAAACATCACGATTTTCTTCTAAAATTCTTCACAATACTGAAGGTAGCAATCCATTTGTCAAATATGCTTAGCAACCCCTTGCAGGGTACTAAAATAAATTTGTAGCAAATGTTCTTTTCAGTGGAAGATAACATGCTTGGCAGCATAAAATCTTAAACAGTATGTTACAGAGCATCTTAGGTTAGTCACAGCATTTAACACTGCTGTAGCTATATTTACGTTTGCTTTCCAATGAGAACATGACAACATATAGCATCTGTCCCAGAACTGTACGCAGGAATAAAGTTTCATTTTATAAAAGAGTTTTCCTTTTCAAGGTCCCAAATAAAGAAGAGACAGCCAAACAAACAACTGACTCCCATCCTCACAAAAATACCGCAATAAATAACAACCTAAACCCAGACATTTTAACACACACCATTCTCCAGGGTCTCTTTTTTTATACGTTCACAGAGCTCCATTTACGATTTCAATAAAACCAACAAAGGTGGTTGCAGTGTCACCATTTGGAGTCTGCACATTTGGGCTGCACTCCAGTCCTTGCCAGCTCTCCCCTCTGAGCTCTCAAGTTTATCCCTTGCTCCTTGCTTGCTTCCACTCAGACCAGCTCCTAAACCATGGCACCTGCAGACCCCCATCCCCCATCCCGGGACCCTATATAGCCCAAGTCTTCTCCTTCCTGGAAATCTGTGGCTATACTAAGTTAAGTGGCTAAGCAGCCTTCTCCAGCCAATACTGAATCTTATCAGTAAAAAAACAAAAAGCACTAGAGGAATATGGGTTTGAAACAACAAATACATACCTCAAAGTCTGCTTTTACCTGACTATCCAACTCCTGCATTGGATACCCAGGAGAAACCCTACCTCCTTCACCCTCTCTTAACAGCTTTTCTAAACAAGGACCTGAACCCTGTCAGAAAGGATTTTTTTTTCCTGTTCATAACCCTTTGGCTCACTGTTCCATACCAGCGCCAGACAAAACATGTTTTGTAATCTGGCTGGGGCTCCGAGTAGACTTTTGACAGCTAAAAGCTCAGGAATTATCTATTAACCATCCCTGAAACACCTCCAGAAAGTATTTTATTTCAGGCTGTTGTTTTGCTATCTGCTTTTCCAGCAGCCTGTTGTTATTACAGCACATTCACAGGGTAACAGCTCAATAGGTAACTGAATGGCACAACACAAGGTAAGCAGACCTCCCTGCCGAATGAACAGGGCATTTTCTTACTTAATTACACAGCAGCTGTCTGTCAACACATGCAATAAGACTCAACTCCAGACTGCAATCCTGAGAAAGCAGCCTTGTGTAAATACACCAGAAAAACACAAATACCCTACAAGTACCCCTGTGCCCTGAAAAAACTGTAGATACATAATACAAATGGCAATATACCCGATGAAGAGCAAAGGTGGAAAACTGCACAGTTTTCATGACTGGTTAACGAAGTAAGCCATAGCCCAAGGCAACAGCCTCTTCCAAATGGGGTAAGACTGCATTACCAGCTTATTTTAACAAGCCAGATTTTTCCCCAAGCGAGATAAATAACAATATACTAGCTGTGTTACCTAGGATGCTAAGCATACACGAAAGGAACAAGATACAATTATATTACTATTCATTCCCATAAAGGAATTTGAAATTCAGTAGTGAACATCCACCCAGGTAAATGAAATAGTTAAAGAAGAACTTCATGAATTAATCCTATTCTGCTCTCCAGGCAGCTGTCAGACTGCAATGATGAGCAATTTCTCTTCCATCTACAACACTGTCAGCAGACAAGCAGAGTCACTGGGGAAGTCAGATGCAGTCCACTCTCCACAGTATCAAATCCATGCCTCTGAGGAAGAACACACCAGGGAACTTACTCATCTGCCTAGCTGCCCTATGAAGCATGAAATACTTGCACTCCAGAGGCCAGGCAGCTTCAACCCTTCGCTTGCTCGATGCCTACTGCCCTCAGAAAGAAGAGCTACCTACCCTCCATCTCCCAGAAGGGAGAAGTTACAAAAACATGACAGCTATCAGCTATACTCTTCCACCCCTGACTTGGAATCAGCTGTGTGCAAATTGCCACACCTTTGCATCTAGATGCTACCAAACTCAGAGAAACCCCATGCGCAGCTGACATGCCCTACTCACCTCTGGTCTTGAGCATAGCGCAAAGAGGCAGTCACACACATGCAGCCGGAATACCTATCCCAGAGCATAAAACTTCCTCCAGTACAGGAAGAAACAACTTCAGACCTGCAGACAGGCAAAGCAGCTTGAAACAATCTGCTGCCAACCACATACAGGCAGAAGTGTTCTCACCTGGAACAGCAGGCAAGAACAATGCTTCCCTCCCATATCCAACAGTTACTGCACTACAGTAAGTGCTGACACCCTCCTCTTAACTGCCAGGCTAATAGTTTTTTATGTTTTAAAAACATCCGTAATTTCATGACACTGTTCTCAGGTTAGCTCACAGAAAAGACAATGCACTTTAGTTTTATCTTAAATGCAACAAGAAGACCTCACAGACCCTAACTGATGGCACAGAGGCTGAGCTAGCCTGATGGAGAGGCAGACACGCCACAAGGCTGCACAACAGAGCACTGTTGATACGGCTGAGGTAACTGGAAGCAAGAGCAGCCTGCATGTTTTGTAAATCCTGATATACGCACAACAGGAGAGCATGGTGAATCAGTCCAGGAATTAACCACCTCATTGCACAATCCCATGCCTCATCTCTAATGAAACTGGAACCATCTACATTCTTGTCTGTCTACAACCAGTACCAAACTGTGGAAACTCATGGTTCTTTGTCAACAGTGACTCCAGAGGAGGTCAAACACACCAGCAGAATACACCTTATGAACCACTTGATCATCTTTTCTGAGCACAGCAACAACACCAAACCGAAGTCCCTCACCACAAGTAACTAACAGTGCATGAATTTCAGATGCTATCCAGATCATTGTTTCAAATTTACCTTTAGAAGTACCACCGACATGTTTTTCGGCCATGACTCACTGCTCAAAACATAGAAGAAATTGCTTTGTACCCTCAGGAACAACAAAACACTTGCAGTTGGTGGCCATGAGTCACAGCTATTTGAAGTTTTGTCTGAATGGAGGCATCTGCTCAGGCAGAAAACTTCAGGAATGGGCTTGTTTTGCAGCTGTTTGCCTTGGGTCATGTAAGTATTAACTTCCCAATTTTCATCAGCAACAATTACATTTGCTAAGCAAGATGTTAAAGCATGTCTATGAACTATAAAATGTAATCAACAGAATGGCTTGTCTCGTAACTTTCTGACACTGCGCATTACAGAACACCAATTTATCTCAAAAACCCTGAGAAGTTCGAGAAAAACTCACTCCTCAATGGTACAGCAATAAAATCTCCTTCCTACAAAGACAGTATCTTTATTCCAGGCAGCACCATCTCTCCATTTGGATGTGCTTCCAATGGTCTTGCGTTAAAATACACATTTCAACTTTTCATGCATTCATTTTTGGTGAACTGTCAGGATTTGTGTCTTACTTCAAAGGAAAACTTTAAAACAGCATCAGAGATTTGCTATACCAAACCAGATAAGGGGTGTCACTGAAAAACAACAAAAGCAAACCCCAAAAATAAAAACCAAAGCAGTAATTTACTGCTGGACATGAGGTTTGCCTTTGTTTAGACTCTTAGACAATATCACAAGTACTGCTGCTCATTATTATTGCCTCTTAGGAAAAAGACCCACAACTCTGAAAATCCATTGATTGTGGGTGTTTCCACTTAAAGTAATCCCTACAGTAATTTCTCTCTACAAATCTATCACGTCATAAAGGTGGAACTATTAGCAAACAGGTATTGACCGCTAAGAACTTGCCTGTGATTTTACACAGCCCCTTTTCCTTCTAAACCTGATTCTGACAGTGCTTTTCCCCCACTCTGGGAAAACCCTTTTAACAATGGAAATGTCACACTGATACAGCATGGAACCTTGATGACTTCTGAGCTTACAGACAGTATTACAGATACCAGCATTTCTCTTCCCTCCTCTGAAGAGGCAGCTTTGGTTACCAGCACAGCGTACAGGTGGAAGAGCTAAATCCATTTCCTTATGGACCTAAGCAGCGAGCAGGAGAACAAGGAGAAAGACAAGAGAAAACATAAAAACTGAAGATAAATAACTATACCACATGCTGCAGGAGGGAAGACAGGAAAAAAGAAAGAGTAAAAATTATCCTGAGCAACATTAAAAAAGAGCCACCTACCAAACAAAATGCAAACACTGAAGTTTGCTCTGTAACTCATAGAGCGTGGCTATAGATTGTAAGACAATCCTATCTTTCTGAGATGTGTCACTAGCTGGTTTATGGTGCTCAGACTGCTCACAAAGCAGTTCTAGCTCTGTGTAGCCAAGTACCAGCATTTCTCATTTCTAGATTTACATACTGCTGCCTTCCAGTCCTCATCTTCAGTCAGTGAGCCCCACTGGCCATCCTCCAGCAATCTCATAGCCACCAGGAACCTGGCTCACTGAGGAGTTTATTTTATTATGGACATATTTCACTTAAGAGGAAAACAAAGTTAGTTCCAGCATTTGGAAAAAGCAGCAGCTGCAGGTACAAAGCTGAACAAAACCAGCCTACAACTCTCTGCCTCATGCTAAAACAAGCAGGGCAGACATAATCAATTCTGTGAAAGTGATTATTTTTGTAAACAATCCATCTGCAATAGCTCAATGAGATTGAGCTTTCTTGCCAGGCAAAAGTCAGCTTTCTGCCATGCCTTTCACAGAGACAATTACACACGAACACGCGCGGTTTTGTGCAATGCTCATACACACACCATTGCTTGTGAATATGGTCCCTTGAAAGTAGTGCACAGAACCTCCTTATTCATAGCCTCCACACAAGCCACAGTGCCTACTCAATGCTTCCTTTCTGGCTCCCACCAATGACTTCAAAATAACCTATTTTGTTTACCAACATGCCAGCTCAATCTTTTAACATACCAGTGCACTGAGCTTCCTAAACTGCTGGGAAGACCTGGGAATCACGGCATAAAGGTCTCATGTAACAGCAGAGCACTTGGAGAACAACGCAGCAACTCACTTCAAGTACACTCCCCCAAAGGCAGCTCTCCAACAACTCCTTTTTTATCATTTTGATTTGGATTAAAATGTACTTTTACATCTTTTGAGTATACTACTTTTAATTCTAACAGGCAGGATTCAAAATGATACCCTGTAAGATGTCCTTTATGCTACCTTACAAATGTGAAACAGCGAACCATAAGAATCTTTGTATTTTCCTAACCAGGTAAAAACAAGCACTGAGCTCATCCTGCAGACCAGCCATGAAGTTAGCACTTGTACAAGCCTCGCTGTTCATCATTTGTAGTCTAGTCTCATCTTCCTAGGCTGGGCTTTTGTCATAGAAAAAGAAAAATCACTGTGGATTTTCTCGCTCACAACAACGAAACCTCTGATGACTGTGCGTGCCTTTAAGCTCTTGCTTTTTAGAAAATAAGGTACAATGAGCTGAATAAAGCCTTCCCAGATGCTTTCATGTGAGGAGACATCTTTTTCCATAGAACAGAACACCACCTCTCTCAGCAGGAAAGACTGCCCAAGCAGCTGAGTGCTTCTTTCTGTACTACACATACAGGGCCTGACAATGAACTGCTGCTGCTACTGTACAAAAGCATGCACAAGCCAAACTCTTCTCACAAATGCCTGAAACCCAGCAGTGCCAAGGTGATTTACAAACAATAAAGCTAGACATCTGGCTCCATAAAAATTTGGATACTGTCACCACAAAAAGCAGGACCTACTGTAAATATGCTAATGATGTTAGCCAGTTTATAATGAACAGGGCAGTGTCGTATAAAATGCCTTAGGCATTTTGACAGTGAAGCTGTAGTTGAGATGTACCATCACAAAAAGTAGCACCTACTACAAACATCAACAACCCTAATTGTTTTGTAATGAATACAGCATTGCTTTGTAGGTGATCTTGGACATCCTAGGTGTGAATGCTGTCTCGGTATGCCAGTGTTCAGAAGGAGGTGAAATCCAGTAGCATTCACCTAACTTAAGTCCTGCTAGAACAGCCCAGGAATCACATGCATCACACTTGCTATGAGTTCCAAACACCAGCAGGTTGGAAATGCATAGCAGTGAACAGCTGAGGGAGAAAGAGAGGGAAGACTGAGCCACAGAACTTCTTGGCTGGAGTTTGCAGACAGAATTGCATCCTAGGCTACAGCCCGCTGCAGAATATGGATAGCAACTGCTCTGGAGCACTTCAGACTAGTCACACAACTAAGCAGGCTTCTGTCTGCAGAAAAATTCCTATAGCAGGAACATACCATGAAGAGAAATAGTATGGCATTCTGCAGTTTTTGCACAGACATATTTTTAATGAAGGTATTCATCACCCTAAAAAAGAACGTGGAAATAGCAACATCTGAAAATCAGATGGGAAAACAACCCAACACACACAACTAAAATGAAAAGATATTAAATATACAGCTAGGCTGTAAGTCTTAGAAAAAGAAAATACAAATCATATTTTGCTTTTATACTCATACAGTAAAAGCACTTGGATAACTACTGTTCAGGTAACCAAGTTTCCCCTATAAATCTAAGGTAGAAAGGAAGCAACACTCGAGGCACAGAATATCATGGCCTCTCCTATGTGTATTCTTTTTACACTCTCCCTTTTCTATTTAACATTGTCTCTACTTTGTATAGATGGAGGAAAGGAGAGGGAGCAAAAACAAACAACCTGCAACACAAATCTGCCATCCCTCATCTGTGAAAATACTTTATACTTAAATGTAAATAAAAATTAATATATCAAACTTTTTAGTGTACTAAACACCCAGAATCATCCACAACTTTTCCAAAGGTGTATTTTAAGCTTGTCAAGATCAGAACACACCACTGACAGCTATCTCTGCAGTGCATACTTCAAATGACATAGAGAGAAAGACTGTCTTTATGTGTCACAGGGTACACAGAATTGCCACTTGTGATATTTACTGGGATGAAGGGCAAGGGGTTTCTGATGCCCAGGCACCATCCTTTCAACTTGACATGCTTGGTCACACATCAGTGTCTTCAGGTGCCTTCATCCTGAAAAGCTGGAAAGACCCCAGATACACATCCATCCTTCTTCTAACCACTTTAAATTTAGCATCTCCGTGAAGGTGCTAATCCCTCCTTCTCCAAGATAAAGGCAGCACTGAAAAGGAACACACAAAAATCAACCAATCTGGTCCATGAAATATGAGCTACATTCACTAGACAAAAATAGAAAGCTTTCATCTTTCATTATCAGACACTCTAGTGCACAGCACAGGAAGTTAAAGCTTGAGGCAACAGTAGATTTCAAATACTCCTTAAAATGTGAGCAAGGCTTTTCTTTTCTATTCTGTGAAAGGCTAAAAGAAGTTGGCTTGGCAATGACAAAAAACATTAAGAGTCTAACAAGCCTCTCCAACAGCAATCCAAACAGAAGGGTCTACAGCCAAGCAGTTACCTAAGCAACAGCATCATCCCCACTGCAAAAATCCTCCTGTTCAAGAGGACAACCTTTCTGAACTCTCACTTCTGCTGATTCTAAAACTCTGCATTTTAAAATTTTAAATTCTAAAATTGTACAGTTTTTAAGATTCAGTCTTTGCTCCCAGAAGAGTTCAGGAGGAAAAGGGAAGAGGAAAATACCACTGCTAGACAGCTGATGCTTCATGAGCTTCAGAAATCATACTCAAAGCCCTCCAATCTCCCTCTGTAAACAGCAGCCTGAATGCAATGAGGTTTGCATCTGCTCATCTCTCTAGGGTTTGGAGAGGGCAGCTGGACAGCAAGGAGAGACTGGACAAAAGAAGGTATGCACTGACTGTAACTCCCCTTTGTCAGGTTGTGTCAAGTTCCTCCGGAAGTCCCCTCAGCCTCCATTTTTACAGTCTCAACCACAGATGATGTGGCCATCTGATGAGCTTCAACTTCTTAAAATGGTCTAATTAAAAGAGAAGTCTTCAGTGAAAATAACATCACCCAAAGTCATAACACTTGCCCAAATACACTTCTTTTGTGGTGGCTTTACCTTTTTACCAGGTCATGCCCACTCTGTAGTTCCGCAGTGAAACCAGAGACAAGCTGGGTTCACTCACTTCACTAGCTGAGGAAATGCTGTTTATGAATCCCAGTGGACTTTAACACGCCATGAACTAGAAACTACACAAACCATTCAAACTCATCAAGGTGAGTCAAGTCTGCCACTTTCCATCATTCACATCTAACCCACCCCTAGCTTTACTACACACACTGAGAAAGCATCTTTTGGGGTCTGTTATCTTTCAGGAAATACCACATTCCACAATTCAGACGTGCGGTTTTGTCTCTTTCTGTCCTTGCAAATCCTGAGAGGTAGCAGAGAAATTGCTTCTTTTTTACTGACAGAGTTCAGCGCAACAGTTGCACAAGCAAAGCCCTCCTCCTAAGCAAAGGAGGAGGTGCCCAGAAAGGTTGTCTGATGGGTGAGCACTGTAGTGAAGAATTACTGCTGCTCCCACTCAGTGTGAACAACCACACAGAGAAGTGTAGGTGAAGAGCAGGAGGCATACTCTACTGGGGTGAAAAAAGAAATCAAGACATAGTTATAGATTTTCACGGCATCGCTATCCTTACTTTTCAACAATAAAATGAAAATTTCACTTTGGCATCCCACAACATTTGTGCAGAGCATCCGCCATCATCATGCCTTACAGGCAATTTTTAGCAGTCTTGAAACGGAATTAACTTTGTTTTACAGGCTGGGAAATTCAAGATGCCCATGAGGCAGAGAGCATGAAAACAGCAGCAAAATGCAAAGAGTTTGATCCACTCCAAACCAGAAAAACCTCAGTAACTGCCATCTGCAAATTCTTAAAGAACCAGCAACTGCAATTGCAGGGCTAGGTGCAAGGACTTCCATAAAACTATTAAGTAGAGGGTGTTATATGACCTGAAAACACTAAAACAAATGCAGTAACTAGACTTAAAAACAAGTTTTAAAAAGGCAGAAGAAGTGGCAAACAAAACCAAGCCATCCAGGCAACTACTGCTCATAAAAATCACCTCAGTAGAAACATATGGTATTGGAACACATTATAAAGGGAAGCATAATTAAAGAAACAGGCTGAAGAAAAACAGAATAAAACACAACATCAGTTTGCCAGCACCAAAAAGAAAAAACACATCAGACCAACATGACATTCTTACTCCCCCACTGACTGGCCTTTCCAACTGCTAGCTGCCTGTCTCCCCTACAACTAGCTGGAGAAAGCCCAGTGGAATTTAGGTGGTTACATTCTTGTTCACTCCTACTAAACACCTGGGACTCCGCAGGTCTGGAGGTGCAGCTAGCCCCAGCTTGACACAGGTAAGTCCAGCAGCGTATTCAGTTCTCACAGACCACCTCCGGAATCTACAGAATTCATGTCAGGTACTTATAAAAAGCAAACTTCTATATCCCAATTCAGTTACATAAGTGCTCCCACTAATGCACCTCACTGGGAAGATGGAGAAAGGTAGATATAACAATAGGAAAAAGCTGTAATACAAACCATGAAAAAATGGCTAGCAAAAAAACACCCACCCACAAGCAACAGATCCAGAACAGCATGGTATAGAAGGGACACAGAATTAGTTGCCAAGTATGATGTGAGCAGTAACAGAAGATAACCAACAAAAAGAGCCCACAACAGTTGCTCAACTTAAAAAAAAAAAGAATCAAAATATCCTTATAATGAGTCAATCAATCTGATTTTATTTCTTCCCGTAAGCTGCAGTAACATGAACAATAATATTGCCAAACAGGAAGTTTTTGTTTACTTTCTATAAACACTTAACCCAGAACTCTCTATTGAAATAATGTGTACTTTAAAATAAATTAACTTAATAAACACTTCTAGATTCCTCTGCTGCAGACACAAGTGCTGCCAGGAAACTAACATTTCCAAATTAATACCTAGAAATCCAAAACAGTTCACATTCACTAATCAAGGAAGTAAAAAGGCAAGGTGGTAAAGAAAGGGAAATCATGCTCATCTAGGAAGTGCGAGTACATTTTCTTATTAGTTCTGCTAAAGAAACATTACCATGCATTCTCAAACAACACAAAATTGCCAGATATAAATGCTTCTGAATACATAGAAATAGTACAAAATTAGGCATAAAACTAGGTACATCCTGCACATCCCTCCATCCAGCTGCAATCATTGTAGTCTAGGCTTTAAACCAGTTTTGGCTGCATTTGGGATCTCACAGAGAAAGCTCTCTTTTCCATAGACTATGATTTGCAGCACACCCCAAAAACACAAGAGGACAAAGGAAACTTGCTTGCCATTCCCCAAACTACTATCCCCACCATAAGAGGCTTATGGTCTTCTTCATTTCTTTATTTACCCCAGTACCCTTCATCCACTGAGTAACACAGAACAAGCTACTAGAGGACTGTATTGTCTAACAGATAGGAGACTGATGGAGACACAAGAGACCTTGGTCTGTGTAGGACTTCGCCAGTAAACTTAAGCAAGTCTCCTTACTTCAGAGTAACTTCTCATAATCTTTCCTCAGTCTATTTTAAAGCTTTTGAAAGGGACAGTGCCTTGGGCAATACAGTTATGTCTAAATGGCATGAACAGCAGCACATTGAACAGCCTCAGGAAGCAGCCCAGCTACAGCACTATGAAGCCACTATTCACTGCTATAATCTCTCCCTTTCTGTACTATACAGCCTCCAGTATCCAAGCTATCCTATGGTCAAGGCTTGCCGAAAAATCCCCAGCCATTACACCAAATACTGTAGGTAACTGCTTTTTGATTTCTAGACCCCATTACAATTAAAAACCAACAGAAGAACAGACTACACTAAAAAAATCTTTGTTTACTCAGATCAGGGCAGAAAAGAGCTCATCAAATGTCCTGTTCACTTTTATCTACCTAGGAAATACTCAGGGAGTGTACATGTACTCTTCCGGTTCCACACAGCAACTCCACCTGCTGCCTCAGTTAATGACTTTTGTTCACCTTCTTGCAGGGACCCATGGCAGCGGCCACAAGTCCTCCTCAAGACCAAGGCACAGAACAGGGCAAACCCAAGGGGCAGTCTCCATTAAACCAAACACTTCCTGCAGACACAGCACCCTCAGTGTGCCCGTGTTAACATGTTAGAGATCGTACATAAGGGAGGAACTGTTTTATTGGTACGGAAGAAAGATTAAAAAGCTGGCTGGATATGTTTATTTCTTTAATTTTTCTTTTCCTTATTTCAACTTTAGATTTTTAAGTACATTCCAAACATTTACCTGTCTTGAAGTCCTTATTCAGGGGACATACAACTCATAGCAGAAGATGAAAATACACCATGCATATAAATTCTGATTAAAAAGCAAGCCCGATTGTTTCCTATTGCTTAATATCCCTTGGTTTTGGCTGATACCTTGTTCAGCTGAAATACCAGGACATTTTGGAGAAATGTTGCTTCTGCTGAAGGCTCAAAGCACCTCCTACAGTTTATAAAGTGTCCATTTCCCAAATGGCATCACATTCCTTAACATTTTTGTCCTGAAGAACATTCAAGTCCCAATCAGGATCAGAGCCACACTGTGATAAAACTGAGAAAAAGTGTATTTAGATATCATCTATCCCTAGTGATCTTGCAAGAAGACATGCAACATATGGCAGATGAAAGAAACAAAAAAGGGGGAAGAGGCAGGAAGGAGAATGAGACAGGCTATTAAATATATTTCAAATGAATACTTTACCAAAAAGAAAAAAAGGGAAAAAAAAAAAAAACAAAACCCAAACTCACACACCAAAGCACTTTCTGATGAGCTCAGCATTTCATGGAAACATGCAGAGGCATACAGGTATCTTATAGAAATGTCAATGCCATTTAGTTTGTCAATTGTTTTGCCCTCTATTTCTTCATTTGTAAGAGTAGACATGTGCCTTAGTTCTATTTAGTATCTGAAACTAATAATTCCTCTTTTAAAAAAGGTAGAAGTTTCACACCATTAATTGAAATCCAACATTTCAATGCTCCTCCTAACAGTATTTCAGAATCCTCATTTTAAGAATACTTCCCAAAATATTGGGGGGGGGGGGGGGGACGGGCATTTCAGCT
>JASSUY010036877.1:0-52285 GCA_032466535.1 Forpus xanthops | reverse complement strand
ACAACTTCCCTGGGCAACACATTCCAGTGCCTCACCACCCTTACAGGAAAGAATCTCTTCCTCAGATCCAATCTAAAATACCCCTGTTTAAGTTTGAACCCATTACCCCTTGTCCTATCTCCACAGTCCCTCATGAAGAGTCCCTCCCCAGCATCCTTATAATCCCCCTTCAGATATTGGAAGGCTGCTATGAGGTCTCCACACAGCCTTCTCTTCTCTAGGCTGAACAGCCCGAACTTTCTCAGCCTATTTTCATAAGGGAGGTGCTCCAGTGCCTGATCATCTTCATGGCCGTCCTCTGGACTTGTTCCAGTTTTAAAGATGAGTGATTTGAGTAATCACTGTTTGGATCCTACCAAAAGTTCAGCAAAATCTGAAATCCTGTATCAATATGCAACCTTTCACATAAAGGGATTTTGCCTACTAAAATCCATATGTTTTCTGCCATTGCCTTATGGAGCTGCAAACAACATTTACCACAATAGAAGGAAAGTAACATCTCAGGTCAAAGCTCCTGAGCAACTGCAGCATCCCTGGCAGAGTGGAATCAGACTGCACTGTGCTCATTGTCTGGGTGTCTATTAAAACATAATCCCACATTTTCTGTGTGTCTATTAAAACATAATCTCACACAATGATGATGTGATTGACCCTCATCCACGGTGAAGACAACAATGTTTGTGGAAGTAAGTGTGAACACAAGAGCGCCTTGTGGCATGAATTTGGGATAGAAGGGTCATGTGCTCCTCTTCACAGTAACATCATGACCTCTCCTCTTCTCATTTCCCAGCATCTTTCCCCTTCTCTACCTGCTTTACATTCTCTTCTTCTCCTCACCTTTGATGAAACCTTTGTTTCTTCTATTATTCCTTTTTGTCAATGTTCTGCCATGCCCACCCTCTGCATCCGGGTGTTCTGTGCCTGCTGCTGTCTTCCCATGTCCTAAGAAAAGTACTGCCCACTTCCATCATAACTGTTCTCTCAGGACCAGAGCCTTAAATCAAACCTGGCGAAGCAGTTGCCTCAGCAAAGACTCCTAGGAAAGTCATTATCCCTGGCTTCCTGCTTTGGTAAAAGTACATTTGGGATGAGAGGCGCTAGTGCATCCATTGCCAGCAGGTTTGAGCAGTATGACCCTGAGTACCACTGTCAAAGGAGCGGCAACATAAACAAGAACAAAACAGCAACCTGAACAGCAACACAACAAGGAACAGAAGCAAGGCCTGCTGCCCTGACTGAGGTCCTGTGGGTCACGATGGCAGGAATGAGGATGTGCCATCACCACCTGTGTGAGACTGCCAGAAAGGCAGTATGGTGCTCCTGGGCATGGCCTGCTGAGGGCCTGGCCCATAGCCTGGAGAGCAAAGGGGTTTAGGATGCCTTTCCCTCCAACAACTTCAAGCCATGTGACAAGCTGGGACACTCTGTCTCTTGGGCTCTCTATTACAAAGTCAGCTCCCCAGTGTATGTACAGTTTTCTCCTCCTGTGTCACACTACTTGCTAACATAGATGTAAAGATTTACAGAGGAAATACCACATCAGTGCGTGTGGAGCATGAATGACAGTGTGCCTGTACATAGGTATCAAAAGACAGGCCAGAACAGGAGTTAAACACTGCTGATAGCAGGATGAGTGAATAGACAGAGATGTGCCATGAGGCTTAGAAAGACTACAGATAGCACAAAGAAATTGGACCACATGAGGCCATAACAGATATGGAGCAACAGTGCTGTGATACAGCTCTACCTTGAACTGAGCCTTTTTTATCCACTGGGATACAACCCAAAATGACAAAAATCAGCCATGTTTTAACCTCTTTTCCTTTTTTTCACTGAATAAGACATAACAGATAAGGCAATGTAACATTCCCTAATTCACAGGGCCATGCTAAAGCTGGACTTATTAAATAAATGTGCTCAATCCAGAAATAAATCTAATATGTAGCACCAACTAGTTCAGCCACTTGCATCACAAAACTCAAGAAGCCAGGGTAACAGCTGAGCAGCTCAACTGCTTCCTTTCCCTCTTGAAGCAGGGCAGGCATAAACCAGAAGCTGAGGTGGATGCTCTGTGTGCAGCTCCCATCACTGTGACACACAGCTGGAGCTGCCAGCGGGAGCATCCAAAGGCTCTCAACATTTATGCAGCCAGGTGCACAAGTTCTGCAGGAAGGCAGTGAGGGGAGGCAAAAGGAACAGGGCTGTTGTTGCTGCAGGCTATTAACACCTCCTAGAGCTGTGCATGTGCTCCAGGTCGTGGCTGGGGTGCACAGCCCTACCTCTCCTCCCAGCTCCAGTTCCTCCCATGGTCCATGTGGGCAGTGTCTTACAGTAAATTCAACATGCCCACCAAACCTCTCCTTAGGGTGCTGAATACACTCATGAGATTAGTTTAAAACTGAGGAAGTGAATGGGGGAAGGTGGAGGGGTGAGTTGTTCTTTTCTTTTTAAGCACTAATGCTGAACCTGTAGGATTCACGGTATCACTGACGTCAACAGTTTGTTACTATTCAGGAAGGGATTAGGAATTTATATGGATAATGAGAGCATATACAGTTTTAATAGACAGACTCAGAAAAAAATGCTTTGAGACGAGATCTAAGTCCTTCTCATGTTTCAGGGTATAAGCCAAACATTAAGTGATAGAGGCTGGAAAGAAAAATGCTGTGTTCAGTAATCATCTACTTCATCATTCCTTTCTGCCTCCTCTGATACAGCAGCTACCAAAAAGAAACCGTGGATTTTAAGATCCCTGGTCCTTCCAAGATCAGGCCAGGGCTATTCCGAAAGTGGGACTAGAGCTTTCCAACAGAGCAGTGGATGCACACCGACCCACCCAAGCAGGGATAAGCAGGTATTCATCCTACCCAGGCACGAATGCAGGTCTCTTAAAAAATAGGCACAGGGTTTCCCCATTTTTTACAGCAGGATGTTGTTCAGTTTGTGGCACGTTAATTGCTATTTACGGGACTGCTATAAAAATTAGTTACCATTTTATAACAAAAGGCCCACAGCCAATATTTTATAGACAACACACAAAGAGGTTTGGAATTGATGATTTACAGATCAGGAAATAACACTTAATCAGCTTCCCTACCTTCCCAAGCACGACTGTGCAGTTTTACACCACTTTGCCGTTTTCAACTCATTATTTATTGATGTTGATTACTTGACATTTCACGACAGGATACGCTTACTCTGAGAGGTGCACTCTGGGATTTATCCTGATGTGGCACAGAGGTGTGGGTTATATTATTTTGCCCGCAAGTCAGCTGTATTGCGTGTCCCAGCGCATACAGTGGTCTCTAGCGTTTATGTCACACAACATAAAACCTGCTTTCACAGAGGGTGACTGCTTTCCCTGCACCACACACGAAGGGAGCCCAAGAATGCGAAGCAAATACCTCATTTACACCATCCCTGTGGCGTGAACACACAGCACCGTCCTACAAAAACACCGCTCCTGCTTATGGCCACTTACTTCTGTAACCTCTTTCATCAGGTGGTCTTAAAGCTCTTTCCCCCTGTCAATCAGTTAACTGCACACTGTCACTGCAATGTGAAAAGACAAGGGATAGCTGTAGGAAATTTATAGATAAGTAAACGGAGACACTTCTTATGATCATATTCCATCTTAAGTGCTACAAATCACCGTCAGCTGATTAATGTCTGCAAATCACTCAGTGGTTTGTGCTTCATGCATCAGTACTGAAGCACTGATAAAGTGGTTTGGGCAATTACAGAGTGAAGGATAGTTTGATGTGCTGTCACCAGCAGCAAAAGGAAGTGAGCAATCTGCTCAGCATCACAACTGATGGCTCCATTGAGCTGACAATAGCTCCTTGAAGGAGAGAAGATGCATTACCAGTTCTCTGCCATCAGTACTCTGCATCCCTCCCTTATTGGAGGGATGGACACAGAAAGAATTAAAAGCCTCCAGTCTATGACTCTGCACATTGCCACTGCACCAAACATTAGCTTTGATCATCCATACCTTTCCACTCCCAGTACAAGCAGTTTTACCTTGTGAGCTTCCAAACCAAGCTGTCAGCATCTTTAGGGAAACAGTCATTGTAAAAGGATGCCTGTAGCCCAAGTCAATCCAGTTCGTTCTCTTCTTGTATTTCTATTTTTATTTCCATCTATTTATAGAGCTATTTCTTATTTGTTCACAAGCACTGCTTGAAGACAAACAAATCACACACATTTTTATGAAACAGTATGAAAAGAATTTCAGCAATTCATGGTACAGCTGGCTGAACTGGAAAAAAAGTATCTTCAAACATGCCAGCAACTCCCCACCACTTTCCTATGACCCAGTCCCACAGCTTGTCCAACTGTTCGGTCATTTTCCACCATCTAGTAGTATGACCCAGGGCACACACACACAGGCATTTTGTTTGAAAGTACTTAGCACATATTTAAACTCCACTTCATGTGCTTGCCCAGAGTAATTACTCACAGTTCATCTCGTCATGAAAAGGACATAGTTCAGACATGGCAAATGAAGTACATGGTAAGCTACAATCTGTAACTTTTGGGAAAAAATAAATCGATGAATGTGCCCGGGCACAAAACAGGTAAGAGAAAACCTTTAGGAGTGCTAAGTTATGAAGACAAAATGTATGTATCACTGAGTTCAGACTTTTTGAGAGGGGCTGACATGCTGATTTTTAACAAATAGCATCTGTTTTATTAAGAAAGATTTTCTGTGACATGGAGATGAAAGCACAAATCCCCAAACCTGGTGAGCTTTTGTAAGTGCAAAGAAAATGAAGGCTAATGAGAAATTTAAGTCAGCAACTAGCATCTACAGGAAGCGTTTAGAGGGCAAAAGGAGGCAGTCTGCAAGGCTTTATGAGAGATGATAGCCATTGTGTTACACAGGGGAGTGTGTCTCCATCAATGGTTTCTGATGGCCCCACTTCAAAAGACCACTGGAAAACCTAACAGCATCTACATAGTGTTTGCACTGATACAATCAATCTGTTCGAACTCACTAATGTCACAAAATCTGAGAAAGGAGTAGCAACAGTAATTGCCATCTATGATATTCCAGTATCTCAGAATATGTCTATTCCAATATGTCTTACTGTGAAAGCCATAATCAATGTAGTTTATCCTAATAAAGTAAGACTCAATTCACAACCTCAGAGAGCTAAAGGGGATTCAGACATTTAATTAGCCCTCTCGGTTACCACAGGACCTTTAATTAAACCCTATATGTTGTTCATTAGCATATGAGTCTAAAGACAGGAAGAGATAGACTCCCAGTTTTGTAATTGGCAATTTGTAATGATATTATCAGAGCACATGCCTATTTTCAATTTGGATTTGTCTGGCATCAGCCTTCTGTCATCAGTACCAATTATGCCTCCCTGTGGTGGACAAAACCCCCTAAAATTTGCTTTCCATGGAAGCATTTCCACAGTGTACTGCTCAACTCTCAATAGTCCACTGAAAGGAAAAGCAATCCAGTCTCAAGGTTTCTGCACATTTAATATAATTGCAGTTTCTATAGACCCAAACAATTGCTGTGACTCAACTCTGCTCTCCTGTCAGATTTAAAATACTTAAATATAGGGAACCTGGAGTCAAATGAATTATCCCCATCCCCTTTTCATCAGGTGCTATACAAAGGTAAAGTCTCTGCTCCTGCACACACTTTCACACCTACCTAATGACTGCCTTAGCTCTTTCTGTCATCTGCAACAGGTGGAAAGATGGAGATCATCCTGAATGCTTGTTCACTAAGACTTTTATACTTATTCCGTGTGCCAAGACACAATATCTCTTTCAAAAGCATGGCTAATTCTTCTGTTTCTAACAGAGAAACAAGCCACACTTTTCCAAATTAACATACTTTCTTACAGTGTCTATAACACTGCATGTTAATTTAGAAAGAATGGTTTCAATTTGCCGTGTAACCTGGACTTGCCAGTGATCAATTTTCACTCTTATCATTTTTAGTCTGTACTATTTCTTCCATGATCACTATCCTCAGTGAGCTTCTAGCACAGACATTGGTTAATTTCTATGTCTTGAAGATGGAACTTTGTATTCGAACTGTGTCTGGCTGGGGTGCAGTTGAACTTTCTTCATGGTAGCTTGTGTGGCTTGTGGCTAAAGCAGTGTTGATTAACACACTGATATTTTGCTGGGAAGTGCTTGTGTTTTCTCTGCATCTCATTCTGTGAACCCCTTCCCAGTGAGGTGGGCAAGAGGTCAGGGAAGGACACAGTCAGTAAAGCTGCCTTGAATTGGCAGAAATGGTATCCTCATGATTTAATATCATGCTCAGCAAGACAAACAGGTAGGTGAAGACATTGGGGGATGGCTGTTGTCTTCTGAGTTGCCTGTTGCTCGGAGACTGGTTGGGCATTGGTCTGCTTGCGGTGAGTGCCTTTACATCTCTTGTTTTGTTTCCTTTTTCTTTCACCTGTTTAGTTGGGTTTTTAATCTCAGCTCACAGGGTCTCTCATTTTTACACTTCCTATTCCCTCCCCCATCCCATTGAGGTGAGAGGAATCAGTGAGTGGCTCTGTGGGTGCTTGTGGAGGGTCAACCCACAACAGTGTTAGCTGCAATACCTTTTGTGATGAAAAAGGTATTACATGCATGTTTTCATATGCTATTGATATGCTGGCTGTGTGAAAACTTAAATGCAGATCCTAAATTGAGGTCTCCATAACATTGAACTGATAAACTCTATTGTGTCACCCATGCTAATTGCATCAACTGGACCACAGAAGAGTTTGTTGTATAACTCATCTATACACTTTAAAGCTCCCTGTTATAGTCTATCTCTCTCCCTGAGAGGGAGGAATTAATTGCTCAAGGGCTTCAAACAGTGCATGTCTGGGAAAAGATGTCTGATATTAAATAATCCAAAAAATGAAACAAAATCCAGTAAGTGTAACTTGAATTTAAGCAAGTGGGAACATGCAATTTTTAACCTTTGGAATGAGCATACAATACAGAAGGCTCTCAGCTCCTCAAGTCTTTAAGTTACTACTGCATTTCTTTCACAAGTGCATGACACTGTTCAGAGGTGACCCATAGAGCACCTAAGCAATTCAACATGCTCAGGGATAGCTTTGGATGGATCCCCTCTCCTGAGTATGGGATAAACTGGTGGTAGCTGCCTACTCTAGGTAGCCAGTATGGCCCCTACATCATGTAGTGGGCACCCTGAACGTTGTAATGAAGGCTTCTGTCTTGTTGACAGCTTGATGTGGGAGAATCCAACAGCCTTCAGAGAACAAGTCACCTGAGAAAAACCTGTATCCTTTACTCTTGTGGCAGAAGTCTGTTCCCAGCTTACACCGTTGCCGGGGGGGGCGGTGTGTCCAAACTCAGCAATGAGCAGGAAAGGGATGCATAAGCTGGACAACTGAACTGCAGAAACATATAGGAAATGTCATACCTATGGAGCCTGCCCAGCCGAGCTCTATTTGGTTCCCTGCTCCTGCAATAATGACTATGACTTCTTTGTTCCAAAAAGAATAGGCATCTCTAACCTATTTGATCCTTAAGTTGTATGGTTCAGTGGAGAAGTTCCTGCTGACATTCTCTGGTCAGTGCTATGCAGTGTTATGTGAAGGACTGACACTCCGGCCTTAAAGTTGATGAATTAACTGAAGGAAGAGTTGTCTGGCTTGATTTCGCTGCAGTGATGAAACGATATTAGTAATCCCTCTAAGGCTTCAAAGATTAAAGAGAGAAAGTAGCATTGCTAAAGGTGATGTAGGTGGATATGAGTGGAGCAAGGGAATATATTGAAGCAAATGAAAGGTATTTTCCATCCTGCCATGAAGGTGTGTCAAGTAGCTATCTGATCTTCTATGGGGAGAGTAAAAACTCCACTGGTGTGGAGAACCACTAGGAAACACCTGAGAGCGTGCTCCTCAGAGTACTGCAACAAGTACTCTTGCCCATCCAAAGGCCTCCTTGTTTATCATTAACAATTCCCAAAGACTCATGCTTCAGGTTATCCCCACCACTTGCTATGGTGGAAAGAATACCCCTTCCCTGAGAGCTAGGACTGTTTGCTCCCAGCCAGTGAGTGGGGTCCCTCCTCAGTCACCCTTGCACATGTGCACTTGATTGTACTAAAGCTATGTAACAGTGCTGGCTTGATTTATGAGGGCTGCATTTCTTCCAGTGATCCCTGCTGGTACAGGACTCACTACTTCCCTTTTATGTGTCTGTGTCAGAGGGCAACTGGCAACCAGCTGTTGGAAACTGATTTAAAAGAAACCAACCACAAAAAAAAAAACAAAAAACAACAAACCAACAAAAACCTTTATTATCATCATGATATTATTTCAAGTCCCAGTACCTGCCAGTAGTTCTTGTGAGGAGGACAATGGAGACTGAGGCTGCAGGGTAACTTTATCACTGGTGTGAAGAAATGAAAATGAAATCATCAGATTTCCCACTTGGACAAGTCACTGGAGTTAGTGAGCCAAAACACATCCCCACTACAAAGCAACAGTGATTCAGTGATATCTCAGTAGGGACCATACAATACACATATTTCCCCCTCTTAGGTTAATCATGGGAAATCAAAATCTCAGGAACAATAGCTACAGTAATAGCATCTTTTTGTTAAAATCTAATCTCCCCTCATTCGTCTGATCCAGTCGATTTCTTCACTGTTGTACAAGATTTCTTGTGCTGTAATTGTGCAGATACAGCAGGGCTCGACAGAGGTGAGTGGTGTTCAGCATCAGGAACGGCTCCAGAATCACTGTCTCCTTCCCTTGACAGGCAAACACAAGGGTCCTGACTTTCCCCAGTTGGATCTACAGCATCTGCTTTCTGCATGTGCACCAACCTTGGTACCTCTTCAGTACCATCACCCAGGGGTGGCTCCCCAGCTCAAGAGTCTGCTTCCAGCTGCGCCACCATCACTGGGGTGTCTGGCTGCAGGGTTCCAGGATGCACAGACAGACATCAGCAAACAGTCCCACCATTACAGAAATACACTGGAGAGGAGTGGCCAAAACCATCAGGTTGGATGTTCTGGCCTCATGTGAACTTTGCAGAAATGTGTATCCACACACGGTGTTTCCAGGACACCCTTCAGTCCATTTTACAAACTCCGTTTTACAATAAACGCCTTTGTAACTGCAGTATTCATCCTCTCGAGCATGTCAGTCCTTCCCTAAGACCTGCTGAACTTCAAGGATAATTGCAACCAAATCTGAGGGAGAGTTGAATAGCTCCGGGGTAAGTTCCTTAATTCTTTTATGAAAACTGGCATCTGAGTAATGGAGAAAGGTCCACATTAGGGTTTTCAGTAATAGAAAGGCATAGGAAGGAGGTGAGGATATTGAGGTGAGATAGAAGGAACACGGGAAGGTCTAGGAGAAGGCAGGAGTACTGGAGGTTCTGTCAAGGCAGAGGCAGGGAGTTGGCTGCAGCAGCAGCAGATTAAAAGAGCAGTCGGGATGCAGTGTACAAATCCATGGGAAGCCAGGTTCCATGAGTTTGATGGCTTATGGATCCTCTCAGAACTCTGAAAGAGCAGTGTGCTAAAAACCAGAATCTACCTCACCTGATCCTCTTCACCTCTCAGTGAAGTGCATCCAGCTGCAGGCACACATGTGCCCATGGCTGTGAAGTGTTCTGCGGCTGTAACACAAGTCAGGACAAACAACCAGGGCAAATGAAGCGACAGGAGATAGAACTGAGATGGTCTGGCAGGAACTGCCTGGGTCTCTGTAGGATGCAGGCAGAGCCAGGGGCTCCTGGAAGCACCTTTAGACCCCATAGAAGCGAAACCACACAGGAGCCGCACAAAAACTCCACTACCTTTTCCCACTGCGATCTTCCCCATGGAAGGAAGGTGCCCCAAACCAAACAGCAAACCCAGCTCCCTCGTGCTGCCCAGCATCCCGTGCCTCCCAAGCTGTCCCCATTACCCCCCTCCTTGCCTCCTCCTGCCTCCACACATGCCTGCTGACGGCCTGTCTCGGGAAGGTATTTATTTTTGCATTATTGGTTAGCTTTGTTTTACCTCCTTAAGTAAACCCTCCAGTATTTATAGCCTCGCCTCCGCACTTGTAGTATATATTAGCCTTTTATGCCTTCTCTGTCACCTGTTGAAATGAGAACTCAGGGTCTTCGGGCCTCTGCGGCCCTTCCCTTACATTAACTTAAATCACACCAGATGTGGTCCCTTACTGCAGAGGAAGACTAATTGATTTCGCCAGTCACAATATGCCTATTGTTTTTTAACACAAATAAACACTGTGGTGTGGGGGGTTTGGTTTTTTTTTCCTCCTTTTCTTCTTTTTTTTTTTTTCTCTCCTTTGCCACAAAAGCCAAAGGTTATTCAATTAAAGGCCTCCAGAAAGTGTGACTAATAATCCACGGGCAGGGGATTTCTACAGTAAAAAGGCATGGGGAAAAAAGAAGAGAAAAAGCCCATATAATCTCAATGCTAGCCTGAGAACAGCGGCCTCGCCAGGGCCGGCCATAACTGTGATGGATGGCTGGTGTGTGTAAGACGTTATTATTTGTGATGTGAGTGGGGGGACATGGCAGGCGCACTGGGTAGTACACCTGCTGGGCTCCGAGGAGCAAGAACAGCTGTGTGCATTGATTTAGGCTCTTGCTACTTGGGGCTCCAGGAACGAATCAAGCGACAGCTCATAAAAAAAAGAGGGTTTTATGATTTTTTTCCCCCCTTCTTTCTGCAAACAAACGGCCACATCATATGTTTTCCTAACACGGCCATAACTCAAAATTAAACCCCAGCCCAAGGTGTCAGGCTGGTACCATGTCAGAATTGTAACGGCTTATTTTAAAGGTCGTTATGGATGTACCAGGGAAAGGCAGGGGGTTTGTGCACAAAGGTGCCATTTCGTTCTGCTGGAGCTTGGGTACTTAAGGGCAATTAGCTCCACTGTTAAAAAATGAGCTGAGAGTGTTTTAACTGGTGATTTTATGCTAATAACAACTACTAATTCATATTGTTAAAAGAGAAAGTGCAAGCTGCCAAAGCTGCTCCAAGCAGTGTACTGTACGGCCCTAAAGCTTCCCCTGTTTCCCAGGTCCTCCTCACACCAGAAGGTGTGTTGCACTCCCAGCTGTGGGTCATAGGCTTAGCAAAACTCTTCAAGAGGAAAGGAGACCAAAGGAGCACAAATGATGTAGCAGGAACTGGGAGAGTACTTCAGGGGCATTCCTCCAATCCCATGAGCAGCTTAGGGTTGGATGAGGTGCCACCAACAAGTCACTTGGCTGCTGCTTCTGTAGGAGCTGGCTCTAAGCACTGCTCTCTTGGCTGTGCTGGCACTACTTGGAAGCAGGGATAAAACTTCAGGGCAAATGATGCATTGGTATTGAGGAAGTACAGCTGTGGCATGCAAAGGAGGAAGACCTGCATGAGCTCTTTACAGAGATGCTTTCCAGGACAAAAGCATACTTGAAGCAGTCCCCGGACATTTGTTCCTCAAGGTGGGTGCAGAAGATGACATCAGAGAGGAGCAGCTCCTGTTCTTTGCTCTTCAGATGCTCTTTTTACCTTCTTAATTCTGTTACAGATGCAAAAGATTCCAGCCCTAAAATCATGGATGTTACTCAGTGCGTCATCCTTCTGATGAAGAACTAGCATTTGGCTATTTGTGCTAAAGCACGTACAACGAATAGTCACAAACTCTTAACAAGGAGAGCCTTATAGAAAGACTAGACCACATGGATGGGTTATCCAAGGAAATTGCATGTTTTCTCTAATATTAGAGGGAAGGTTTCAGAATTGGAGGAAAGCTGATGTATTCCCACTAACTGCCAAACAGTAAGGTGCAAAGCCATAAAAATGATAAAAATGAAATTCTCCTGAACACCATAGTATTATCTGGCCTGCTAGACCTTCAGCCTTGCCTTTCAGTGAGGAGAATGACGAAAGTGAAAAAGAATAAATGTCTCACAAACATAAATCTGCACTATGGGGGCTCTTTAATGAATTTTTTTCTCTGGCCTGCCACAGAGGTTTTACATGGCAGTCAGCAAACAGGGACTTTGAAATGGAATAAGGATAAAGTAGAAAATACTAAAGCAGGGGAAGTTCAGGTTAGACATCAGGAAGAAGTTCTTCCCTGTGAGGGTGGTGAGGCACTGGAAGGGATTGCCCAGAGAAGTGGTAAAAGCTCCATCCCTGGCAGTGTTCAAGTCCAGGTAGGACACAACCTTGTGGGACATGGTCTGGTGTGAGGTGTCCCTGCCCATGGCAGGGGATTGGAATGGAATGATCTTAAGGTCCTTTCGAACCTAAACTATTCTATGATTCTATATTTCTGCAGTGGCCAGCGCTTCCCATCTGAGCTCTTTGTCACATTCTTTCTTGCCAGAAACAGTTTGGCTACTCCTCAGAAACAAATGGGCTGGCTAGTACACTTGAATCTGCAGAAGCTGTGACTGGTTTCTGATGCCACCACTCCCTGCTACCAGAGACCACACAGGTAACATCTGTTGGCACAGAAATGGAAGATGCTCTTTGCTTTCTCTCTCTGTTCTCCTGTTCCTAAAGCCCAGCAGGGTTATGCGAAGAATTGAAGGCCTCCTTCACACAAATGCAGAGTGGATGAAAGTGGCCAGCTGTGATGTGAACAATTAAAGTGAACTGAAATGTCAGAGTTCAGCATCTGAAGCTGAAGTTCTACAGCCAGCAGGCATCCTTGGGAGCCCTGGCTCCATCTTCTGTATGTCTTCTCTATATAGTTGCCAGCAAGCAGCTTTCAGGCTCCACTCACCTTTTGCTCTTCACAGTACCACAAAAGAAAAGCCATGTTTTCTGTATTAAAGGTTGGATGAAATAAATTCAGGGTCTACAGACTAGATGGAGAAAATTCTTGCCTTCAGAGCCAGAGCTCAGGTCTATCTATGCCTGTAGCTCAGTCTGGAAGTGGCAACAGGATATGCAGTTTTGAGGTAGCACACAAACCTAGCCATTACCTGTGATCCTCAGAATACACAATCATTGATGCTACAGGGTAGATCCCATACTAGCTGTTTTATGGAGCTGCTAAACACAAATTTGCCAAAATCCTGAATTCTGTCTATCTCTACAACCTCTTATAGGAAATACAGAAATATTCTAGGTTGCCTTTTAGAAACAGATCTCAAACATCAGTCAGTGGTCAGGGAGGGAAATAGTGTCATTTGAGTAACAAGTGCAACTCAACATAATGACCCCATGTATTTCACTGTAGGTAACTTTAGAGGGACATTGAGCCACAAAAGTAGGTGATATATGTCTCATCTTTGGAGCTGAGAAATCTCTTTCTCCTTCTATGAAGGAGAAACAGAACAATGGTCATAATACCCTGTTGCAATACATCACTTTGATATTAAATAATAAAGACCACTGTGGAGAAAAACCTCAACTGTTTTAAATTGTCATAACTTCACTGTCTATAACTTCACAGTCATATTGGAGTAAAATTAGAAGATAAGACGGTATCAGAGGTAAAATTTTACTCAGAATTGGGGTTTATATTCTCACTTTGGACAATAACTCTGCTCTGTGATATCTTCAGTGGTCCCACTTTCTTTAGGACCAGATATTTTCAAGTAATTGTTATGAAATTCTTCATAATTTCTTTTATTGTCTGCTGTAAATAACTGACATCATTCACGGACATTATTTGCCCAGTGGTAGGTGGGAGATGTATTTTACATCTAAACAGAGAGAGGATTTCTCCAGTAATCCTACTGCATTGATTCCTCCCTTCAAGAGAAGCAAGTTTGCAACTTCTGATATCTTCTTCTGACACTCTTGTTTTAAAACCTCAATGTTTCTTGGAAGTTCCCTATTAACATGGTGACCCTAGCCTGTCTCCTTTAGTGATGCAAAATCTGATCGGATCATAGCATACAGGAGAATTTATTTGCTTTAAAAATATATATTTATGTCCTTCTCCTTTCAGGGTTTCACACAGGGGCATGCTGCCAACGTTTGACAAGTTCCAGGTGGATATACAGAATGACAGTGCAGGTCAGCGGTGCCTTGTTCTGTGGTTAGACCTCAACATAGGAGGATAGGAAACAGTGGGGGAAAAGTAGAATATTTCAGGCAAAGTGTCCTAGTTTTGGAAAAGGCCATGGGCTTTTTGTGCATTTGCAAGCACTTTCTCGCATTACAAGCTGCCGGGTCTCTACTGAAGCCCTTGTCAGTCAGTCCCTCTCTGTATTTCTCCCTTGTGCTCTGTTAAAGCCAAATAAAACCTATTTGCTTCTATTTTCCCCGTTGTTGATGTATGTAAAGTTATCGGCTTCTTGCAGGTGTCTGCTTCTTGCATTTGTAATGACAGTTTAACAAAAAAATCCACCAAACCTGAGGCCACAGAAAAGCTTTCACAAGAGGGGTCAAAAGGGTTTCCTCTTCTCCTAAAGGTCTGCTACATTATTAGCAGTGCTGTGCTAGAGATATTTACCTGTTGGTTGCTTTTCAATTGATTCAACATGTGGCTACAGGGAGGTTGGAGTCTTTAGATTAAACCCACTTTAAGTTAAAACCTTGGGAAAATACCATGGCGGTAGGGGTTGGGGGAAATAACTGCTCGTCCTGCTTGGGCTCCATTGTGACTATTGTCTCTGTTTCCAAGTTTAACATCAACTAAAAGAAAACAAGCAAACAACAAACAGAAAAAAAAACAATCCCAAACAATTAGGGTTTTGACATCTAAGAAAGCCAATATTGGATGAGGTCATCTCATCACAGCCCATAAAGCTATCTCTTCCTCCATTTGTAATACACATGTTCCAGTCAAGTTCCTCAGTCTTTTTGTGTCTAAAGTGAACTAAACATCCCAAGAAAAATATGCGTCTGATTTACCGGTTGTCTGGGAGAATTAATGCTACAATTGCAACAATGTGTAATTTCAATTCAATAGGGAAAGCAAACCCCAAAATCATAGAACTCCCCATGAAAGAATTAAGCAACAGATTAATAGTTTATAAAGCCAGAGGCACATCAATCCTGACCTCCAGGAGAGCACAGGCCAGACCATTTCTTCCTTGAATTGCTTCTTTTTGGAAGTAAGGCACATCTCTGGGATAAAACAGTCAACGTTCATTTTCAAATTGCTAGTGATAGAGAACCTTGCCTAGCCACCGGATCTGTGCTTTTGATGATTAGCTGTCCTTCTCAGGCAAAAACATGTGTGCCTTACTTTTGACCTGAAGTTACCATATTTGTATGTCAGGACATTGGGTCCTGCGATGCCTTTCTCTAGTAGGTTACAAAAAGCAAACCAAAGTGAAACAAAACAAAGCTGAATGAACTGAAACCAAACAATGTTCTCACTGTAGGTAGAGATGGACATTTATCTTTAGAATATTTTTTAAGAGAGAGTTCTTTTGGAGTCTTTGACTCCAGTGTGTTTTTCAGCCTTTTAATTATCCTCTCTATTCTCCTATAGGACTTTTCCTGCTGTTCACTATTCAGACTGGATTGTGGACACCAGTGAATGTAGATGTTATGGTTACATTATCACCAAATACCATACCTGTGTTCATTTTCTTCCTTTCCTATTCACCTCCATATTCCTTTCTGGAGGTGCTCCGGGAACTCCTATTTGACTACGTGCTCAATGTAGTCCCAGGCACTCTCCAGAGTACATGTACAGTGCATTCCATCAGTATGGCCTGGTTTCTTTTTTCCAAATGAATGCCTTTACTTCCGAATGTGTTGCTTGCATCTGTTTCACCAGGCAATCTGGTCTTCATCACTGTTTTATCTTCTTGCTTTTTTTGTTGGGGTTTTTTTTTTGCACTCCATAATCTTTGTGTCATATCCAGTCTTTGTCAGCGCTAACTACACATTTTTTTCCTGGTCGTTGATACTAATACTGAATAGTTTAATCCCAAAAATGGAGCCATGCAGGGCTCCACAGAAAAGGCACCTATTGAACAAATATTCCCTATTTATAGTATTGCTTTCCAATTCATCAATTAATTTTTAAACCATTTAACAGCATTATATTTTATTATGCCAGTTTCTGAGTGAAAACACAGTGACACAAAATGAAATTCCATATGGAAGGCTATTTTATTGATGTACTAATCTTTTCATACTATAGTAACAATGCGATCCCCCCTATACGTCAAGCTACGTGGACAAGATCTACTTTCCATAAATCCACTTTGAACATCCTCCATTCTGATGACAATGCTCTGCTTACCTGTTATAGACGGGCATCTGATCATTTCTGCCACCCTGCTTTGCCTTTATAAGCAGTGTTGTCAGAAAGCTTTTACACAGATATGTACGTATTTTACATTTTTAAAGACTGCAAGACTTTGCAGCCCTGTTCTTGAAGTCCAAAATTCTCCCTTTCATCTTTAGGGCTCTTTAATGTGGTTCTTTGGGCAAGGAGGGCATTTTGGATAATATCCATTTTCTGTGCAGAACATAAAGCTTCAACAATACGGAACATCTGCATTGATATTTAAGTTGCAGCTTGTTTGGTGAGTATAGTAACCAGAGAGACAACCTATAAAATTCATTTTACGTGTGTGAATGAATGGGGAGCAAAACCAGCAAAGGCAGGGCCTAGAAAATAACTGAATGAGTACAGATATAGGCAGACAGCAACCCACAGTATCCAACTGAAGCTTTAGCCATCCTCCTTTTCTCAGATGTGCAAGAACAAGCATGGGAGATAGTACTGACAGCTTTGTGAAATGAATTAAGATATTAATTTAAGCTGTATAATTTGTGCGTATTCTACCACTGACAGAGGACAGACAGACCCTGTTAGAGCTGCAGACAATGCTTTCGTGCCATACATCTTACCTCAAACATACAAGTTTTGTCCTTAGGGTACCAAAGAACAAATATTCACTGCAGGCAGGAGTTTTAAATGAATTGGCTAAGGAGTTCCCTGAGTCACTGAAGTAACCTTTACATAAACCTTAGATTCCTGAGGATGTTCCAGAACTGGAGATTAAAAAAAAAAGTCAGTCTCATGAAGATAATTAGAAATGATCAACAGGAAGATTCAGAGAACTATAATAACCCTAGAAACCTAGCTTAGCAGCCCAGGGTCTGAGACAGGAGGAGAAAGGTTGGAAGAGGTACTCATAGAGAGAGATAAGAAGATGCACATTTCCCAGTGGCACATTCAACATCTCCCTGTAGTATTTTCTCTTCCCTTTGACTGAAAAGTGGAAAATACCCTTAGCTAATCATTTCTGGAAGAAACAGGAGACTCGGAGTTCAACATATGGAGAAAACCTTTGGTTCCAACAGTCTACTTTTCATGTGCATGTCTGAAGCTGCCAGACACATGCTTCCTTCACATCTAAAGTATTTCTTTTGACCACTGATCTTCCTTTTCATTTTTTTCCCTCAAGTCTGGGCTGTCAAGAGAATACTTCGTTACAGAGAGTGGATGTTTTGTTTGCCTCACACTCTTTATTTACTCCAATCTGGTGCATACACTAAGGTCACTTATTCAACTTGCCCTGGAGAGTATTTACCAGCTATCAAATACCATAGTTAATTTGATGTGGGGCTTTAATCTTAAACCACCTGCTTTGACCCTGAATTGGCTAAATTGTAACATGCATTAGCCTCGGTGCAGAAGTGGATATTTTTGGAAGTCACGAGAAAAATGTCAGTTTTCAAGTCACAGAACATAGCTTTTCTGAATTGTTTTTTATGTGCTTTCCTAAAAAGATGCTATTTTTGTGCCTTCATGACTAAAGAACATCTGAACTTTACCAGTCAAAACTTCCCAGGTGTTTACTTCATGCTTCTCACGTTGCAAATAAACAGGGCAAAATAATGGAAGCATAATCCATTTAACACACTTCTGGGCACACTCATATCCCAAAAAATGAGAAGAAAAGAGGAGAGTCTGGACTCCCAGGACTATTAGGCACCTCCATGTTACAAATGAAAATTCCTTCCAACATTCTGTCCTTGCTTAGGGTGGATGAAAAGTAAGGGGAGATATGTTACAAAATCAGCATAATTCAGGAGGTTTTCACTGCTGCTGCTGTTTGCTTTAGACAAGGCTCCACTGCTGTTCTAAGCAGACTATGACAGTTCTTGGCATGTGGTTTCAGACTGGTTAATGGAAAGCTCATAACTAATAGGTCTCACAGATTTAATCATGAATCACATACTTGGTTTTGTTCAGTAATTTCTCTCTAGCATAACTAAATTGAGGGGAGATCTAAGCAGTAATATCCCAAATTGCAAAAAGTTTTTATTTCCCTTGTGTTTGGTTGACAGTTTTCAATCAATATTTCTACTGTATCAGGATAGCCAGTGCATTAAGCTTCACTCCAATCCATTCTGGTTTGCTCTTTCATCTGTGGCAGCATTCAATATACAGTCTCACTAGGCAAAACTTGCCACATAAATAGACAACAACCTAAGGGAGATTTTTGCCTAACCTTGTTTGATTAGAATATGAGTTTGCATGCTAAAACAGAAGGGTACATGACAGTTATCAGCTTTAATTTATATGTCTATGACTATGTCTATGTCTTTGTCTGTGTTTGTGCTTATGTCTATGAATATGTATATGCATATGTATGTGGATATCCGTACACATATGTATATGTATATGTACATATATATGAGTATGTTTATGTGCAGATATATACATATGTATATGAATGTGTATATGCATTTATATATGACTGTAGAGATGGGACAAAAGGTAAAAGGTTCAAACTTAAACAGGGAAGTTCAGGCTAGATATAAGGAAGAAGGTCTTCCCTGCAATGGAGGTGAGGCACTGGCACAGATCACTCAGGGAAGTGGTAAATGCTCCATCCCTGGCAGTGACCAAGGCCAGGCAGGACAGAGCCTTGGGTGACATGGTTTAGTGTGAGGTGCCCCTGCCCATGGCAGTGGCTTAGAACTGGATGATCTTAAGGTTCTTTCCAACCCAGACCATTGTATATTCTGTATTGGTTTTAGCATATTGCTTTACCTATATAGCCTGGCATCATGGCTGTTATGCACTAAGCAGTGCCCACGATAGAGTGACCTGCACTGAACCTGCATCTTTTGTTATGTGGATGAAATGGATTTACAGCCACAGGACATCAGCTGATTTCGCCTGCCATGCATTTCTTTCTTCCAGCATTGATTACTTCTCATTCACTGAGAATTCAATGCCATGGATGAAAGGAGTATTCAATGATAGTTCTCAGAAGCTTCATTTCTCAACCCTTTCTTTGCAGAACTCCAGCCCACTTGTATTGGATTTGCATGGGAATGCTTTGGTAGCAGGGGTGGTTTCTGTGAGAAACTGCAGGTTGCTTCCCCTGTGTCAGACAGAGCCAGTGTCAGCCCAAGACAGATCCATCGCTGGCCAAGGCCAAGCCAATCAGTGACAGTGGTAGTACATCTGGGATAACGTGTTTAAGAAGGAGAAGGGTTGCTGCACAACAGTAATTTCAGCTGGAAAGAGGAGCAGTTTTGCCCATGCTGGTAACTAGTGAGTTATCTCCCTGTGTCAACCCAGGAGCCTTTTGTTATGTTTTCTCTCCCCTGTCCATCTGAGGGGAAAAGTGACAGAGAAGATTTGGTGGGCACCTGGCCTCCAGCCAGGGTCAACCCATACCTTCACCCCAGTGAAGACATGGGTTTCTGTCCATATTTTCCTTGGGAGGAGGGAGAAGCAGCTGGATGTGATATAGCACATATGTGGAAGCTTGATAGGCAGCAGGACATGCATTTTGCTATGATGCTGTAAGGGAGGCTGAGGCTGAAGATTCCACCAGGGACTGGTTTCCCCCAAGGCAGGCTGGAACACCACCACTTCACAGGCAAAGCCTTTCATCCTGGCAGAAGCTGAATGTGCTGAAAATCCGCCAGGAATTACCCATCTGAAGATTATAAATAACTGAGAAAAGAGATGTGGAAATGGCAGGAGTGTAAAACTCTGGCATCTCCCTTCACAGTTTGCAAAGCAACACCCGGAGCCCAGCTGATAACACAAAGAAGATCCTTAGCATTGGTTTGCCAGAAACAGAGACAGGAACAGGCAATTATGTGAAGTTCAGCAGGTGCTGGCACTGGTAAAAAGAAGGGAGATTTCAAGTAAGTAAGGTGAAGTGGGCAGGCTTCCTCAGAGCACATGTACCACATTCCATCACTGTTAAACAGGGGAGCCAAGCACAGCTTTTCATTCTCAGCTCCCTGCAAGATTGATTTGACCTGTGTTTAGTGAGGGACTTGAGCCTTTTGTAGCCACCTGGAGCAGGGGACAGGCAAAGGCCGAGGTATTTCCCTGCCCAGGTGGCCTCATAAATATCTTGGTGAAATTGATTTTCTTTCATTTACTTTGGCACTGCTTGGGCACTGCTTGATTAAGGGGTGGTGTGTAGGAGTTGACATGCCCAGAGATAGACAGCCACATCTGCTAGCCATTTGGATTAATTATTACACCTGTACCATAAAACACATGTTAATAAAGGGCTGGTGGACAGGTTCAGGTTGCAGTCTTTAAAAAGTCCCAAAGAAAGCAGAATGCTAGCCACATACGGGAGCGAGCCAAACCTTTTGCTGATAAGATGCTGCAGGCTCCAACCATGAACAAGGAAGAGGCAGTGCCAGATACACACAAAAAATAAATCACACAGAGGAGGAAAGCACATATCCTGGCAAACTATGCCTTTGTAGTCTATTGGCTAGAAGGTGAACGACAGTACATGTTCTTTCTTTCCTTCTTTCTTTGCTGTTAGATGTAAAAGGAAAAAAATCATTAATCACTCTGCAGGATACAGCACTTAAATGGGTAAAGTTGCTGAAGGGGTCTGGTTAGCATCAGCCGATTTTTCATTTCCTTTCAGTGGGGACAGTGTGGTGCTCTGGAATCCCTGGAGCCCAGGAGCATGAATGCAGGTATTGAATTTTCAGGAGGAGACAATTAAGGCCAAGCATGTGAGATACAATCATATTTAAATTAATTCAGGTACCTCAGCTAAAGAGCTAAACCCTCTGCTTTCCTCCTTCGTTGGGAGGCATACCTGGGAGGGCTTTACTGGGCTGGCATTGATCATTAATCATCCAAGCCTGGTGTCAGTTGTGATGGAGCACAATGGAGCTCTGTATTTATTTTTGCTTTCACTGAAAAGGTTTACCATATTCTTGCCTGTGGAAAATCGTTTTCCTCACCAAGTTCTTCAAGCAGCCTTTGCCATGTTTTCACAGCCCTTTATTCAGAGATTCCCTGGAGCTAGAACAGAGTGAATATGGGCCCTAAGCTTGGTGCCAATTCTCCATTATTTGTTAGATATCTCCTGAACAAAACTAACTTCTGTCACCATGTGCAGATGAGCCAAAAAGGAAGTGAGAGCACAGGACCATTGTGAGGACATCTGCTATTCTCCTTATGTTGGGTTTCATCTGTGCTTGATACTGGTCTTTACCTGTTATCCTGGGGAGTTCCTTTGGCATATTAATACTCACTACTTCAAATATCATCAAGGAGGGGACTCATCATCCTGCTCGGATGCTTAGCACCACTGGGTTAATGAAGTCTTTCAAAAGAAGGAAACCAAAGCATGCTCCTGTTCCTCAAGCCTGTCCAAACAGTAATTCACTCACAAACCCAACAGCTCAGTACATTTGGCCCTGACATTTGCAATTGCTCTGATGAAAGCTAGGGTCTGTGCTGTGCCACTGTACCCTGCAGAAGTCAGGGGAGCATGCTTGGCAGGTTGACCATGCGTTATGGATATTGCTGTGAGGTTTGAAACTCTCCAGTCACTAGTCTGGTTTAAACCATGTCTTCCTTAGTTTGGCCTTTCAGTTCTCATAAGGGGCCTATAAGAGAGAGACTCTGTAAGAGAGCCTATTGTGAAATGTCTATGGAAATATGACAACATGCAAGGGATAGGTGTATGGCAACGTGAAATATACTGCGATATAACTTCTAGAGGTAGACCATGATAAGTCAAGTCTAATAAGGCTAAGTGTCTTGGGAAGTGTGTTTCTTTGCCTGAAGGTTACTTTCCCCTGAAGTCTCAATTTAAGACTTTGTGGTCTTCACCTGTATATGTTGTTCAGCTTGTGTTGTTTGCAATACAAAAATGCAGAGATTTTCCATAAATGAGGTGATGGCTAATGGCATATATATGGCTAATGTCATACCCTTACAGAGCATAACACTGGTTTCGCTATACTAGTTTTTTTCATTGCTATGATCTTTCCCAATTGATATCAGTACATGCAGAGATTTTAGTAAATGGAAAAAATATTGATGTTTGTATTATTTCTATTGTACTCCAGAAAAGACAATGGCTTGCAGCAGAGCGGCACTAAAGTAAAGGTCCTCTTTTAATAAATAAAAAGCTTCTGGGTCTGATTTTGGTTGCTTCAATTGGTTTGGGGCTTTTTTATTTCTCAAATCTCTCTTGCATGCTATGCAGGTTAATGTTTCCTGAAGAAAACTTTAACTGAGCATAATATGCACATGAAAGTGTAACTCCTTACAGACCCAAAGACATGCATATACTTAAACACTTTGCAGGGCTGGAGTTAAAATTAACCTTTAATTTTCTTTATTTTCCAACCAAACTTTTGCAGTCTTCTTTGTAGCAGTACTATATTATCCAAGAACGTTTTTGTGGCTACTCTGATCATTGGATTTCTGTCCAGGTAACAGATACCAACTTTTAGCAGCTGTAGTATCTGAATTATAGTGCACAGAAACATCAGCCACATCCGTTCTTCTGTACTGGAGTAATCCCTGGAATGTATTAATTGGAAGTTATTGTTCAGGTCTACTATCCAGCTCCACCTTCTGGTAAACTCGTATTAAATCTAACTTAGGAAGTTTCTTTCTACTTGCAAAGACTGAAAGCAAATTCTTTTCTTTGTTACTATGATACTGAGCAACATTTAAGGATGAATTTACTGACCTGCATTAACCCTGCCAATCACTGAATTTGTACCCTGTCATCTGCTTTAGGAATACATGCCCAAAAAAGCAGCACTTTCAGAGCATGAAATAAAGATCATCTGCATTCTCAAGACACTGAAATTTCTGATTTGTGACATCTCTTAATGAGTAAGTCCTGAGCTGCAAAATTACATAGTGGCTTCCTCAGATCCATACTGTTACAGTCCTTTTAATCTTACTTATCCTTGATAAAATATATATAATGAGATATGCATTCATTCTTGCATGGTTTCTCAAAGAAGATAAATGCATAAATGCATTTATACTGAAAACTGAGCACAAGTGGGTTTTTAAAAATAGCTCATTTATCTCTTTGCTTCTTATCAGATTGCTAGCTGTCATGTAGAGGGGCTATCCAATACTACTGATTTATGAAGCACCTAGGAGAGCTGCATGCCTAACTTGGACAGGGCACAGGGAGACTATGAATTTCAAAAACTAGTAATTTAATTAATCCATTTATCCTGGCTCTTATCTATAGTTTTTATGCACACTTCTTGCCTGTGAACTTGTAGTTTGCTTTTGAATCTTTACCTGCTGTATTTAGGCTTTCTGGTGTAGAAAGCTATCTTTCTACTAATAAAGAAACTGGTGTTGCAACACAAGCTCCAGAACTAGTCAGCAATCATCTGTAATGTTAACTTTCATATCTGCCCTGACAAAGCTTCCCCAGGCCAACCAGACTCCCATGGACACAACCAAGGCGCAGACTAAGGGATGACATGTACCAGTATTTCCCTTAGGCATTTTGGAAAGTGGTAGGTATGTGACTCTTCTTCACTGCTCATTTTAGTTTTGAGGATTGACATACTCTGTAGCTCCCATTCCCTATTTCTGAGAACATAGAAGACTGATAACCTGATTCACCTTGTGGATGTGCAGGAGGTGCACCAGGAAATGGTCCAGGTATACATCTTTTGCAAAACATGACCAAAATGATGCAGTTTCTTTTCCACTTATTCCCCATAAACAGACCACCTTTGTGTCTGACTGCTGCTTAGAATGGTCTAAGCAGAACTCTTCATTATGCCAGTGTGCAGATAGCATGCTTTTCATTGTGCAGAAAGCTGAGGACAGTGTAAATTTTATTTGTTTTCTCTCAAACCTAATCCTTAGCTTCTTCCTGTGCTTCTACTCAAGCAGTGTTCAGCTGTGTTACAGCTAATAGGAATTTTCCTGAGTAAGAACTTAGCATTTGTCTTTCTACCAAAACCAAAAATCCATTGTTTCTTGTGTATGTTACTGTAGGGCATAAGATGCTTGTTTTTTAACCAAAGTCCCATAAGTCTAGGGACAAAAGGAAAACATAGTTCCGCCCCCCAAAGTGATCAGAAGACAAAAGACAATGGGCAGCTACAGACAGACGAATGAGCACAGGGACAACACTGGTCAGTGTGATGGGCTGCAACCTAACCATTGTCACCATAGACATCAGTGGAAGGAAAACAATTGGAAAGAGAACAGAGGCAAGAGAGGCACTTTATTGGCAAAAGAATTTGCATCTCAGCACTTAGTGCCAGGCCAGCCAGAACAAAAACCGGAACTGTTGCAATGCTGGGTGAGACGGGGTGCAGAGTCCCCATGAGGGACACTCTCCTGGCAGGCTGACACCACATGGGACTTACACAACCTTCCCATTGCAGTAAACCGGCACATGCCGGCAACCACAAAAACACTTCCGTCATCGTTTTTCCAGCCAGCCAATTCTGATAGTGGCTGGTGGAGCAGCTTTTGTCTGCTGTTACAGGGAACTCCTCCAGGAATGAGGATCAGGAAAAGAGAAAATGCCACGAGATTTGAACATGTAACATATGGGCACCGTTACATGAGGCCCTCAGTGACATGGTTTAGGGGTCTCGTGAGTCCTGGAGTAATGGACTTGGTAATCTTAAAGGTCTTTTTCAACCTGGTTAATTCTATGATTTTATGATTCTATGGTATGGCACCATAGGTTGGCCAAAGTTCCAATATCTTTCAAGTGAATGGGAGACTATAGGTAGCATACGAATCTGCTAAACACCTAGGAAGGAAAGACTAGCTCTTTGCATTCAATGCAGGAGGCGCAGATGAAGCAGAGGAAGGTTGCAAACAAAAAGTGATATCATCAGAGTGACAAGCTACAAACACAAAATGCAAAGTGGTAGAACTTGGATGAGTTCAGCTGTGTACAGGGAAGCTCAAATCCCCATCACGTTGTGCAAAGTGTGTGGATGATCTGTGTGGGATTGATGCATTGGACTCTGCCCTTGTAGAGAGCAGAATGGCCATGCTGTCCCCCCGTAAGTGAGAAAGTGAGGTATAGTTAACCTGAATTTAAACTCTTAATTAGCTGTATATAAGTAAGTGCAGCTAACACAAGTAAGATTGTAACTTATAAGAGAAAGTGATTCTTCTCTAGCAGTGACATGAATTGCCTTCATGGAGTGGTCTTCACGGAGACAGCCAATGGATTTGTGCCTGTGCCTGACTAGGGCTTTGAGGGATTTTACATTGAAACAGGTGTCAGAAAGGATCACATTCATAAGACATCTTGAGTCTGGCTGGGCTCTGGCCAGAGGGAAGAAAAGCTACCTCTGAATTCAGTCTTTTTCAGGATATCTTTGTCCTAGGGTATTAAAAATAGCGCAGAGGAATAGTTGGCCACCACCACCAGACTGAAATGGCTAGGACACTTCCTTTTCTCTGAAAGCTCTTCTTTCCCTTAGGTGGAAAGAGTCTGACCTGAAAATGCCCTGAAATATGATGAAAAGGAGACTTCTTGGCTACAAGTTCTCCTGACCATTTCCTATTGTTTGCAGTCTCTTCCTCTGAGCCACCTGTCCTCTTTATCAAAACGCCAGTCCTAGCAAGCAGCACTAAGATGCTCCAGACAGGCAGGGATGTATCAGAGATACAGGTGCATTGGAAAGTCAGGGTGGTGTCTCGTCTGGTTGCTGACAGACATTTTCATGAGATATCTAGGAGGAGACCACAGTTTTCTTTCTGAGTTCTTAATCCTGTTCTTTTCTCACCAATCACATTCAATGACCCCTGTAAAGATTTTCCCTATAAGTCTATTTTTAACCTCTATAACTCTGAAGGTCAGCAGGAGAGCTGTTTTCATTGACCTGCAGTTTTATTCTCATTGTAATTCAGTGCTTCACTTGGTTTTTGGCCTATAATGACAACAGTTACCAGTCTAAAAAGTACTTCTTCTCCCTTTTTCTAGCCAGTTGAGTTCAAAGGTCTTACACGCTATGTGAAGACCCTCCATATTTGATGATTTTAACTCTTTTTGAAGTATCAATGGATGTTTCCACGCCTCTAATGAGTAACGGGATACAAAATATACAACTGTGATTAAAAAAGCGCAACTTGTAGTCTGTCATAGTATTTCAAATTTCTTTGTGTTTAGATATTCAGTTCAAAATTGTACGAGCTAGACCTCTTAGTGGTTAGGGAAAACAGTGGGGAGTTTCCAGTCTGGAGCCAGAGGGTGTCTGATTTTCACTGGAAGCTGGAATATCCAAGACAGGAGTTGAAGGAGCCAAAAGTCCTTCAGAATAATTTTTCTGTTTTGCAAAATAAACAAAAGAGGATTCAAATGAAAGCAATGCTGGGACAGATCCCCTTAAGAACACGGAACATATTCTGGAGGAGTCCTGGGGCTCTTTTCTGCTTTGATTTATATCAATCAGCAGCATAAACACTCTTTATCATTTACCAGCTGCCAAGTGCCAGCAGAACCTACAGGAATAATATGATTCAGTAGTCTACAATACAGTTATTTCTTGGTTACCTTGTCATTTCCCCATCTCTGTGTTCTCATTTAACTGCCCTGTGCACATAATCTGGCTGATTTCTTCAGTAAGAATAATAAAATCCAGTACAGCATCCCACCTCCTGACACTTTCCTTCTTCAACAAATAGATTTTGTGATGCCCAAGTTATGGTCCCTAAAGAGCAGACGGTTACACCAATGCCTTACACCACTGATTGTATATGTTGAACAAGAACAAGATGTACCAGCATGACATAGTTGTACTGGAATAGCTGTATCCATAGTGAGGGAGTGCTCTACCAATTTAACTGTCCTGAAATAAATAAAGCAGTGCCAACTGCATATTAAAGTGTGTTTTTAGAAATCTTGGACAGAAGCAGGGAGTATCCCATTTCCTAAACCCCTGATCTAGCTTCAGAGGAAGGTCTCACCTCTAGTTCCACATCTACCTTGACATCAGTCATAAATGACCAGCTTAGAACAGCAAGGCAGCTAGTGGGAATTGCCATTTTTCTGGTTACAGAATGGACTATAACCATGGCAAGCAAGTAGGAACTGAGAGTTGAATGGACTTTGTTCATCTTCCACAACAGGAAGACTGTTCTGCACTGAAGCCTTTCAGCAATCTAACAGCATGTGAATGTACTGTCTTTTACACCTATTTAAATGCTTTGTGGCACACACAGGGAAGGTACACTGTAGGATGCAACAATGTGTGTCCTTCAAGTTAAAAATACATAAAATAACATTCTATTTAAGAGAACTTGGTTTTTTTTTTTTTTTTTCCACTTCAATGTTACATCAGCTACTTTTAAGATTTAGAATGTACCATTCTTGGCTGTTTAAAACAATACTTGAAGTAGGATATTTGTTTAGCTTCTTCCTGCCAGATACTGCTAAACAATGCACTGGTGTCAATTAGTCACTTCCCACAAATTAAAACTATTTGCAAGGTCATAGATGCTGAACAACAGGAGAGACTCAAAATCCTGTGTTATCAGATCATTGCTTTACCCTGCACAACCAGAAAATAGCCCCCAAAAGGTTCTCCAGAGATAATCTCCTCTATTCCTCTGCCGCAGAGGGCAGCAACTCCACCTACAGCATCCCCAGCAGCTGCTTTTCTGTCTGCACAGACACAGCAGTGAAAGGGAATACCACCTTGTGGATCAAAGAGATTTGGAGATATGCAGCACTGGAAGCTGAGAATATCACTGAATAGAGAAAGACCTCACTCAAAAGCAAGATTTCCCATGCAAAACACAGGAGATCAGAGTTTTTATCAAATTCATGTTATGGCCAAGTCAGTCTGCCTAGTCGCTACTGAAAGGCATTCATTTTTCAGGTCCTAATTTCTCTTCCTGGCTGCACAAGTTCCTACGCCTTGTCACCTACTCCCATCCTGCTGCTTACCCGACCCCACTAGAGACTGATTCACACAGCTCGTCCAGCAGTAAGCTCAGTATTATAGTGTTTAAACTCCATATAGCCCTGTGGGATCAGACTAGTACCAGAGAGATGTAAAAGAAACAGCAGGAGAACAGAGGTAGGAAGATGTTTATGGTGTGGAGGAGGAAGCAGGCCCCACAAACACCTCTCCTGACTGCTGTGTCTTAAGCTTAACTGCAGCCTGGAGTAGCACCGTCAACCTGATGTTGATGCTTAAGCTGCCACTGCTGTAATAGCAGCAATGCCATTGCCAGCTGTTGAAGTCTTCCTTCACCCTGTGCCCCTCCTTGTGCTACCCTGTGTATAGGTGAACTCACACGAGCAGCCAGGCAAAGAAACCAGAGCTGACAGTTGTCCGGGTATGAAGAAAAGGTCAAGGCAGGACCTGTGCTGCAGGGATGAAGCAGGGCTGTCTCACTGCCCGTTTGGAAAGCAAGTGTTGAAAGCGTGCCCCAGGCTGGGACATGGGATGACTTGAAGGACATTGCAGCACGGCCATATCACACCATATCAGCCACTGTTCCATCTCCCACTGCCACCACCACCCCATGGGCACAGTGGTAGTTACACAGCTTCCTTTCTAATAAACACTACTTGTGTCTTATTTACCACACCATTAATATGCCTCTTTATGCATCTTCCTTATGAGATTTTAATGAGGAACAGCAGGAAAATGTTCTGTTAGCCAGTACCAGGGAAAACATCCATTTATTTTATCTTTGGTGTGGCACTGACCACTCTCATCACCTGTGGCTGCTGTCCCAGCTAAATCACTCAGAGGTGCTGGACAAGCTGCATTTCATTAGGTGTTTTTTAAAAACTCATTTTAGAAGAGGCAAAGAATGGAGGGGAAAGAGTTAGAAGCTGATATGCTAAAGTCATCATTGTCTGCCATGCTTGGGGATTGCATGGGAGGCATTTCTGAAGGGAAAATAATCCAGCATCAGCAGCTCAGTGGTTCTTTGTCTCTGCTACTTCCATGTTAGGGGGGGGTCATATTAGGAAAGTTGGTGAGAAATAACTCCTACCCCCCTTTACCTTTGCTCACTCACCTCAGAGGTGTTGTGTTGCAGATACTAGCTGTAGATTCACTATGTTTTCTCACAGCATAATACTGTTTCTCTCCATTATAGGGTGCTATGACATAGTACAGTCATCACAGTACAACAGCATTTGTCCAAAACGTTACCTTTGACAATGGCAATTACTGCTGTTATTATCATCTGCAAACTAATTTCACAACACTGACAATACCAGAGCTATTTCCCTTCTCAGCTGCAAACTCATATTATGCTTGTGCTCCAGGGAACTGCATCAGCAGGGTAAGTTTTATGGCTTATACATCTTCAGTCATATCTTGGTACCTGCAGTGGTTTTTCATCCATTGCCATATTCTCTGTACTGCACAGAGCCCTAAAGAAACTTCAGGCAGTAAGATGAAGCACCTCCTGTATGAAAATAGGCTGAGAAAGTTGGGGCTGTTCAGCCTGGAGAAGAGAAGGCTGCATGGAGACCTTGTGAGCAGTCTTCCAGTATCTGAAAAGGGGGTATAGGGATGCTGGGGAGAGACTCTTCATGAGGGACTGTAGTGATAGGACAAGGGGTAACAGGTTCAAACTTAAACAGGGGAAGTTTAGATTGGATATAAGGAGGAAGTTCTTCACTGTGAGGATGGTGAGGCACTGGAATGGGTTGCCCAGGGAAGTTGTGAATGCTCCACATGTGGCAGTGTTCAAGATCGGGTTGGACAGAGCCTTGGGTGACATGGTTTAATGAGAGGTGTCCCTGCCCATGGCAGAGGGGCTAGAACTAGATGATCTTAAGGTCCTTTCCAACCCTAACTATTCTATGATTCTATAAAGGAGAAGGCTGAGCAGCTGCAAACCTTTACTGTTGGCAAACTGAACTCCCCAGTCATTTATGTTCACAGGCTGTGATATAAAAGAGCTCCATGCAAACAAAAGGTGTGCTGGAGGAATGCTGTGCTCATAGGAAACACATTTTCCTCCTCTTGTACAAAGGCACTGTGGCTGCTGCTGAGTGAAGACCGCCTGCCTGAGCCACATTCTGACCAAGCGTTTTGCTTGAGCTTGGATTTTGCTTGAACCACAGCCCTGCATGAATCCCAGATTATCTGGAGAAAGCAAAGGCACAAATGAGGTGTTTGTGGTGAGACAGTCTCCACTTAAACAAACCCGAAGTGACATGGGGTTTTCTGTGGGACTGGCGAAGTCTTGCGGGGCAAAGATGGGGACTCTCAGGAAGCAGGCTGTGCGGGATGCTCAGAGAAGCAGGAGGGACATCTGGAAACAGCCAGTGCTGCCGTGAGTGTCCTGGAGATGGGGAGATGAGCCATGGCCCAAAGCTGGAACAGATCTGGCCATCACGCCTCCCAGCCCCTGGTCAGTGCTGGGCAGCGTGTCCCGGGTACGACCGCATGGGATAATTTAGCATGTGTCCCCTCCTTGACCTGCAGGCAGGAGTTCTGCCAGATGAATGAATACAAAACCTCTCTAAGTACATAGAAACCATTCTCTCAGCTGGAAATGGCTTTCTGCAGTCCTGGGGCCTCTCTCAAAAGCCAAGTCAGCATTTTATACAGGTCTGGGTACCAGAACTACAGTCAAATTGCACTATTGCTTGTTGAAGACGTCTAGCAGAACTATTTGCCATGGGGGAATGTATTTCATTGAAGTGGCATTGTTTCACAAGCCTGTGATAGAGGGTTTCCTTCCAAGATAAAGCTGGAGGAGATGGTCTAACACTATCAAAAGGCCAGGGTTTCTCTGAATGAAATCTCGAGGTGTGACCTCAAAATGACTTCCTGTGATGTTTTTCTTTGCAGTGTATATTTTGATTTAATATGTTTAAAAGGGGGTGTCAAAATGAAATAGTTTGATCTACCCAAAATGAGCGTTTCCTAGATTATTATTTAACAGGAGCATCTACATTTCAGAGGAAGAGGAATGGATCCTGACTTATTAAATACCTACATAAAAAATACAAAAGATATTCCACATGTCTCAAACTTAGTACCAATGTGAGCTAAAAATCTTTCATTCTTTTTCATGAGCATAGTGCTGGGGCAAATACGCAGTCCTCCTGAGGAATTCACTGAGTGCAAGCAGTAATTCAGGAGTACCCTGTGGCTTCCTAGGGAACTGTGTCTGAATCTCCCCCAGTGCTTGACCTGCTTCTGATAGCCTACACAAACACTAATGACTCTAATGCCTCTCACGCCCTGTGCCTAATGACAGCAACTCCTGTTGCCAATCAGATGAGATTAGGGGAAAGCTGTCGAGTGCATACTGTACATGACAGCCTGTTCCTAGAGCCATATATTGCCTCTAAATTGGCTAATGCAGAATTCAGGATGGAAATGGAAAGCTATTTGAGGGAGGCTTGTCCCGAGTCCCCAGCAGGGTGTGAGAATTTGTACTTAGTGCTGATGGTACGGTTACGCTGCTCTGCTGATGGATGTAAAAGAGGGCTGCCAAGAAGAGACTCCAGAACCATTTCCTAAACACCAGCGATAAAAATTACTGTTAGAGTCTAAATCTGTACTGTTTTCCTATATTCCAGGCAACTCCAAGCTGCCTAGGGAGCAAGGACATAGTTTGCCCTCAGAGTATCATTAGGTGAGTTTTGTGCGCTAAGCTTTTTTATACCCACCTCACAAGAAGGAATTCTGAAAGGGAAAACTTGGCAGGAGGCTGGGAAAGAAGTGGAGAAAGAAGAAAAACAGCCGAGTGGCCTCAGCAGGAGCAGCTCATGCGAGAGTACTGTCCCATCAGACCACATCATACCACTGCACGGCCAGACGTGTCTTCTGAAACCATGAAACAACCTGTACCAGGGTGATCACACCAAATTTTCATGCATTCCGTTTGCTTTCTGTAGCTGAGGTGGGGACCAGGTTTCAAAGGCAAATTTTGGAATAGAATATCCTCTTTTCCTTCGTCTTAGCGATTGTAAGCACGACATTAATTCCTTGCCAATCAGAAATGTCTATTGGAAATTCGTATTGCACCAGTATCTTTCTTAGAAACAGAATTTTCTTTTAAAAGCTCATTTAGTTTTTTTTTCCCCCCTGCTTTCTGTTAATCAGGATGTTTCAAACCCTTGGAATGTGAATGCAATTAACTGGGTTATATTTAAAGATTTGATATTTTCTTCATTTGATTTTTCTCTTTTTTCATTATTTGTTTTGTTAAATTTGAAAGTATTTCTTTCAGTTCAAATTGCTCATAGCACTGGGAAATTTACAGGTAAAAACCTATAGCTCAAACCCGATGAAGTTGCACGTTAGTAGTTTCACTTTCATTCTTTTTCCTTTTTAGACTAGTTTTGTTAATTTGGCAGTCTTAAAAAGCCATACGGAGCAAAATCAAAACCTAAAATGTGAAAGAAAAGCCTTGACATTCTTCACAGTATTTGCTTTCAGTGATCAAAAACAAAACCAGGCAAAATAAAATCGCACTTGGGAAAAGCAGAAAAGGGCATACAAACATTAAAACCTGAATGACATTCTGCCCTTATTCACCCGAAGGAAAAACCATTTCATATTTGAGTCTTTTGTGTGAAACAGTTCTCTTGTTTTTTCTAACAGATTTAATCCACACGTATGTTTGTGCAGTGACAAAACCCCCAAAGGTACATTCAAAGCTACACTGTTTTTCTCCAGTGTGAATGGATATTATCCTTCCTTATGCCTATAGCAGATATACTTTTCTATTTTACAAGCAGAAAATGTATCCTGCCACACACAGACATGTACCTCTTTAAATATGAATGATTTTTAGACAGAGGATTGTCCATAATAATGTTAGGAGAATCTAAGAACTAATTCTCCTTCAGTGTTATTTTCACTGTAAAAATATATATTTATGTTGTGTGGCAAAGCAACACAACAGGCAGGTCATGTTAAAAAAAGGAAGTATATATATCTACTAGAACATTCTTATGTGTGTTTTTCTGTTTACACAAGTCTCTTACAGAGTTTTGTGTTTGGCAATCCGATCCAGTTTTAACTTTCAGTCTCCAGAAACTGTATCTCCCTGCAGCTTGTCCCTCTTGCTGGTCACAAGGAAGAGTTGCTTTTCAGGCAATTTTTAGATCCCCTCTTTCCTCCTGTTGTAATTTAACTCTATCCTATCAGAAGGTTCTGACTGGCATCCACAGGACTGGACTCTTCTATGGAGGGAAATATCAATGTTTTATATCCTTCCCCTTTATGTTCAGCTATAGATAAAAATAAAGCTATTTTCAGCAGAGACTGTGAAATGTATTTGTCCCCTTTGACTTCATAATTTTGGGTTGCCTCATCACTTTGAGAATGTATCGATTACAATCTCAAGATTATAAAGAGGTTGATAAAATTAATAAACTAGAGTATATTCATCCTTTTATCCCTTAATTTTTTTACAAGCAGAAAACATTACTACATTTCATGTTTACCATTCTGCAGTATGAAACCTGCAATATGGGGAGCTTGTTTTCCTTTTTCTGTTGCTGTTTTCCCTCTATCCCCCTTCCACTCTTTTCCATTACCTTTTCCCTAGTTTTCATCTTTCCCTCTATTAGGCTAAAAATGGTGTACAGGACCTTCACCTACAGATATCTTCTGCTGTGTATAACCAGGGGTCTCTAGGTGCTTCTTCACTTTTATTGGAGTGTTGGTTTAAGCAATGGTAGCCAGTTGATCTTACTAGCTATGTAGATTAGCAATTTATATCATAATCACTGTTACAACCTTCATCTTACCAATGAATTTAGCAACCTGTTTCTATTTTATCTCAGAAGCTCCCAGGAATATTTCTTATAGTCTACATTTCTGTTTGCTTCCTGTGACATAATGAGCCATGTCTAAGGAATAACCATAAACTGCCATTTGTAATGTTTCTAGTTTATCTCCCATGCTGTGAACTATGAAGAATTGTAATGCGAGGATTGCAGAAACCAATATTTCTTTTGGAGGACTTCTTTGCCTCCCTGCCCCGTGGCTGTGAGATCTTCGGAAAGTCACACAGCAGATCAGATGCTGGTTCATCCACAGCCAGTAACGGAATATTTTGGGCAAGTGTATATCCCACCAGGTCAGCTGCTAATATTTCGCTCTTGCTCTTCAGCGAGGCAGGCAGGCATGAGATACTCTGACTAAGACCCAACTTGCACATTCCCACTAAAGCTTAATTTGGCTGCATTGCAACATCTGTGTTGTGCTGAATCCAGTATCTCTCTGTGCTTCCACAGCCAAACTCATCTATCATCACAGGCAGCATTTTGGAAGATGGCAACTGCTGCTGTCTCTGGTTCCAGCTAACTGGCAAAAAGAAAAGTAAATAAAGGTTCAATTTGTATTCTAAAAGCTGCCCAACTGCTGAGGCGACCCCTCTAGGCAGAATCAGGTGAGTTACTCCCTGGACACACTTCCCATGCAAGAGTTGCATACCCTTGAAATTTAATAAAAAGAGCAAATGACACCCCATATTTTTCGTCCCAAGCACTGACTGAAAGGTGACATTACACAATAAGAGTAAATCTCCTGCTCTGCTTATACCAGCTGAGTACCCAGAAACATTTCTGCCATAGCTCCGAAACCAAAATAGCAATTGGTGAAATACAACCTTCATGCTGTTGTCAAAAACAAGTGCAAGTATTGTAGTTAATGCTTGGCAGCAAGCCGGGGAGCCAAAGTTCACCGGAGGGGCCCCGCTGGGGATTCCTGGAGGCACTGTATAAATCTCTGCTCCGCTCCCCGTCACCGGCAGAGGTTATTGACATGCTGTGTATGGGAGCACCCTGAGAAGTGTGCCCCAGGCTGCCAAGCAGCGAACATACGTCAGAGACTGAAATAAATAGCATGAATGCACGTGCCCTGTGTGTGCATACACGCGCAGAGGAGAGAGGCGCAGTTCTTCCTTTGACGCAGTACTCAATCAAATACTCAGTTCATAGTTTGATGAGGCAGATGATCTCGATCTGGTAATTGTTAACCAGCCACTGAAACTCACTCATTTGACTCCTTCTGGGCTTCTATATCTGTTGACTGGGGCATGACCTTTTTAGCTCTCACTGGCCCAGCACCCATGGTGACTCTTCCCCAAATAATTTGGTTTCTGACTCAACAGCTCAAAGTCAATCCTCTGCACATCTTTTAGGGGACCATGCAGTCCTATTTTAAAGGTTCAGAGTGATGCAGGATTTACCTTATCTATTGTTTATCTGTCCCAAAGCTTAAATATATTTACCATTAAAAACCTGTGTCTTATATTAGGTTTGAATTGCTCAGCTGTCAGATCTTGTTATACCTTTGTCTGCTAGACCGAAGAGCCCTCCAATATCAGATATCTTCTCCTCACATAAGTAATTATAGAACATGATTGAATTGTTTCTTATGCTCTGTTACGAAGCAAAACAAATAAATCCCTTCTAATCTCTCATAGTAAGCATGTTTTCCAGGCCACAAGCAGTTCTGGCAGGAGTCAACAGTGTCAAGTGAAGTTAGTTGAGCTACACCAGCCCTCACTTGCTTGGGATACAATCCCCAAAATGCTAAAATGAATATTTACAAACTAGAACACGTCTAGGTGTGTAGCTAGATACATCTAGTTTCATAGCTTTTATTCAATTTGTAGAAGGTATTCACTATGTTGAACACAAGTGCCCCCATTAAATTCTCATTCATACAGCTAGTCAATAATGCAGACTACCTATAAATGGAAAAATAAGCAAAATTCATTACAGCTATCCAATAGAAAATTCTAACATCTCACCTTCTTCTTTTAACCCAGCTTAAGAACTGAGACGTTAATAATCCTCAGGGAAAGAAAATCACATTTTTACCAAAAATGGCAGAACATTGCATTTTCATATCCTTCAATGCAGACATATCACATCAAAATTCCCCAAATTACGGCACTTCACATGTGGATCAATGCTGTTGTGAATCTGCATTGCCTCATCGTATTAAATTGCCTCATAGGGACTGCAGGTTGGCACTCTAATAAATATCCTTGGCACTCTGCAAGGGGCCACACTGCCCAATGAGACCATGTTCACTCCTCCCAACAGGTCCATGCCTTCCAGAGCCAGGCAGAAGCTGGGCAGCAAGAAACCTGTATAGCACCAAGGGAAATGGGGACTTCCAGAAAGGTTAACAACCTAAATTATAACACCACCATTTGCATAATGCTGTACCAAGCTGCACTGAAATATTTTAGGTAAGTGGATCATAGAAGAGCTGTCTGATTTTTGATGTTTGGACTTGATGATCTTAAAGATCTTTTTCAACCTAAACATCTCTATTATTCTATGAATGAAGACTGAAATATTTCATACTCATGATATTCTCTGTGAAAACTCCCACCAACTGCTTTTCATGCATATATATGTACAGAGACATGGCACAGATGTCTACACACATATTGCACATACAAACAGAACTGCCATATGGACTCTAACGTATATATAAATGACAAGCAAACACACATGTCCTGAACTCACACAGTCAGCATACCTGAAAATTAGACAGCTAGTCTAAATAGATGTCTTGTCCAAAGTGTCTTCACCATCAGAGAAGCTGAACCTTAGGGCTGTACGAATTGCTCACTTTGAAAGTTTTCTATTTACTATGAAGTGCTAAGTGGCTAATTTAGACTAGCAGCTAAACATTAATATGGCTGAAAATAGACATTATACACACCAATATATGGTAAAAGCACGTAAACATTTAATTATCCTACAGGCGCATGCAAGCACAAAGTATGTGTATATAGTACTGCTAATACAAGCACATACCTAGCTATCTACCTTGCAAACAGAAACAGAAATCCTTTTTACTAGCTCCCTATATTTAATGGAGTTCCCGCTATTTTCTTCATGTATTTGCTTAAGCCTCAGGTCTTACAGCAAGATGATCACTGCAGAATCAGAGATCCACTTTTACAATGAAAATGTTGCTCTTCTGTCATCAAAGCTGTAAAGATCAGATTGGAAACATGACTCTGACAAGCTATGAAAGAAAAAAGGAGAACATGGACAAAAGAAACCAAAATCCATCATTTTTCCCAATCTTATGACTTACTCAGTCTTGCTCTGTTATTTTTAACACTGTTGGCAACACTGCAACAAGCCCATACACATTAAAAACACATTCACAGGGAAAACCTAAAAACACAAATACATGTAGATATTACTGGCATGAACTCAGCATATGTGTGCATATCTCAGCACCGCTGAGCAAACGTGGATGTACAAACAATATGGATGAGGGTACATTCTGCACAATGTATGTATGTGTAACACCTGCAAATACTCAACACACCTCCTGCACAATACAGTCACCCCACCACAATTATGCACGCACGAACACTGCAAGCCCACATACCTGCAATTTTGGAAGCACAGAATAGCTTGACTTTCTGAGGAGAAGGAACGAAAATATTTTCATTTGTAATTGATACTTTGAAAGTAAATGAAAAATTTTGTTTTGTTTCAAATGAAAATGACAATTTTTGGTTAGAAAAATAAATGAAATGCTTTTATGTCAAAATAGCAATTTAAAATGACAGATTTCCTTTGGTTTCAATTTAAATTGTTGTTCTGTTTTGAAACGAAGAAAAAACACTTCACGCAGAAGGAAAACAGAAATGAGCATTGTGTTTCCATGGGCCAACCCAAGACAAAAATACTGTTTGGGGAAAATGAAAACCAACCAGAGAAATTGTAATGAAAAATTCTCATTGACGTTTTCTCTTGGGAACCTTTACTTTCTAGACAGGGGTAATGCACACATACAACTCCCTCCTTAGTCCACGTCACGTACAATCTGTAGGAGTACTTCATAAGGGCATACTCGGAGCACTTTACATACACACACTTATGGGTACTTTGTGCTTTCGACATGTGTGCAAGCATCAAATGCGTTGGCGCACAGCAGACACGCACATGTGGTCCCTGTTAAGAAACCCAAGAAATAAAGCCAATTTTAGATCAAGTGAGCTGTGGTCCCCTGGCTCAGGTTCTACTGCAGGTGATTCTATAAACAAAATTTAGTGCCAATGTGAAAGAACAAATACGCTATAAATAGTTCATGACTTCCAAAACCCCTTGTCTCATTCCAGTCCTTGTTCTAAACCAAACCAGCAGATGGGCTGAGAACACTTCAAACCCACTCCTTGAAATAAAATGCTGGAAATAAAGGAGAACAGCTTGAAGGCAGTAAAACAAAATAGGAAAAGTAGGTGGGGGTTGGGGGGGGGGGAAGAGAAAGGCTTTAATTTATTGGGGGCAGCGCTGGGAATGTAAAAAAGGAGGAATGGGGGGAAGAAAGGGGACATCATCCGGCCTGATTGCAATTGTCATTAACTTGCAGCAAGGGTATTAAATTGCAGTGTGGGTGCAAGTGCACGCGGCCCACCTCCAAACCAAACCTCCTCAGCATCTGATTCTTCTCTGCACTGAGTGATTTAATGCCCTGGCCCATGCAGTTTATTTATTGCCTCTTGCTCCATTTAATTGAACCCATGGGTCTTCACACCAGCACGGGTCAGTGACGAAGCATTTGTTACCTGTGCCAGGCAGCACACCAGAGGCAGGAGAGAGGGAGGGAATCGGCCTTTCAAGCACAAAAAGCAACAGTTGGAGTCTGTGCGGGGGGAACACGGTTCACTGTTGATTCTGATTAGTTTTATGAAGCAGGAGGTTACTCTGACATCTGGAGGGAGTTTGCGAGGAACTGAGACAACACGGGACTGATGAAGCAGACTTTGCATGTAATGTGCATTTACGCACAGACAGAGGTGTTAGAAGAACTTGAGACAATCCCCAAATTCTCTGGTGCAGCTTAAGTGCCCTAAACACGGTTAAGAAGGCAACCTGTTTAACTATAAACTTTATAGCTGCTGAACGTCAAATAATAACAATTATCATGCATTTAAGGGTAAGAGCATGAGAGCATTAAAGTACTTACCTACACAAGAAACTGGGGATTGTGACAACTAAATAAAGTGAGACAGCACCTACTAGGTTATTAAAATGAAGATACATTGAGATTACATAAAACTGGAGTTATATGTGATTCAGTATTTCCAGGTGCTGAAGGACAACTCTGCCGACTGAAATATCTGTCTTTGGTGCTGCTGGAAAGGTCTCCACAGAAATGAAGTGGCAATAATAGAGTGCTAGTGGATCTCCAGAGGAGGTCATCGTGATACGACTGCAGGTCGCAGAGAAGGTCGTTTTGCATTAGCATGTTGCTAGTGCCTCTGCTGTGCTGAGAAACAGGGTTTGTTATGCCAAAAAAAGCACAGGGCTGCAGGACTAGTTCTGAGCACCATGCCACTCAGACACAGCTTTAGGAAACTCTTCTTCAGGAAGCGTGCTATGAAAAGAACAGTAGGGCTGGGAATAGAAACAAGTCAAATTGCCATTCAGTGGACAAATAAGACTACAAGTAGCAGAGAGCTGTTGAAGAGCTGCAGGAGATGTAAGAAAACACTGTTCGATCAGAAGAAAGAAAAAAACCAAGGAAATGCATAATATGGTCAGTGTCCTGAGCACTGCGCTAAAGCAGAAATGTTTTTTTCTTTCACAGGAATCCTTGCAAAATACATTGCTTCTGCTATATGGGCTTCTGGTAGTTCGATGGCCTGCCAGACATTACAACAGACATTGTAACTATGAGAGACTAAGCAAAGAGGCATTTCATCAGGCATGGCATTCCCAAAAGTCATAGGACTTTGGTTTGATTTCAGACAGGTTGTGATGTTTCTCTGTGAAAAGGAAGACCTCATCTCCATCACACAGCCAAGCAAACAGGGCTGCTATAATTCTTTCAGACTTGCAGAAATTACTCACTATACTGTTCCAGTGCAATGAAATGCCCCTGAGGTATTATATCTGAACAAGAATTGTGCCACATTAAATAGTTCTCCTAGGAGTCATCGCATCCTGCGGAAAAAGTCATATGTGTCAAACAGATCAAACTTGATTCATAATCTAAGAGTGATTGGTCTTTTTTCCTGGCAGCACAGATAAACTTCTCTACCTCAATCATAACCATGACATAAGAGCAGTCGTGTTGAACTCATCAAAAAGAGCTGAGACTTTAGCCATGTTATGCCATATGTCAGCCAGCCCAGGCATTATGTGCCTATTATCCAATGTTAAATGCATAAATAGACTATCCTCCTTGTGGTTTATTTTATTTTTAATAACTGTGCAAACAAAAAAAAGAAAGGAAGAGATGGGAACATGGTCTGCAGTGGGCTCATTTAGGTAAAAGTTTGCACTTCAATTCCAAATGACAGCATTGAACATTATGTGGGCATGACTGAATAAAACCTGAACATTGCAGAATCTTGGCATGATATCGCACAGACTCAAAACACATACCAAAAGTGCAGATAATGCCAGTTGAATGCTTTGAGAGGGTGAAGGATGACATTGGAGTCACTGAATAACAGCAGAAAACTAACACATGCATCTGCCACTGGTCTCGAGCTTGCCTGGGACTGTAAGGGCACCTCAGGCATACCTCAATGAGAAAACCTGTATAAAATCCTTACTATCTTTGGCTGGAAGCAATATGAGGATGAAAACAGAAAACCCCTGAGCTATGCCTCCTAAATTCTAAAGCTTTAAACCATAGTACATGCCCGGTAGTTTAATGGTTGCATTATTAAACATTTGGAAAGTTTCAAAAGGAATACAGTGTGTAAAATCAGATCAGGATGTAGGCAAAGTGGTCAGCCTAGTGGCACAAACTTCTCCAGTTCATCAGGGCAAGCTTTCACCTTTAGTCTGCAATAGCACAAAGGTTCTATATTTGAAGAAAGCGAACTGCAGGCTGTAACGATAGTTAGAAGGTAAGCTATGCTCTGTGAGATCTTTTAATAACCCTTCTAAAAGCAGAGACAACCAGAATATCTTCCATCACCATAGGTAGGGCCAGAAGATTATGGGTTACATATACAATGCTCTTTAGACTTCTAATTGGGTTTAGAAATCTGAAGAGGAATGTAGTTATGCAATGTCTTCTCTTTTTCATTAAAGAAGGAGAGTACACCCTGACAAAAGACACTAGAAAAAACACCAAATTGAATGGCCTGCAGCTCTTGTACAGGGAGGACCAGATGTTTAGTAATGAGTGACCTAGGGAGTTCATTTATTTCACAAGCTTTATTAGTAGGGTTGGGTGTTACTTGCAGGGTGCCCAACCATAACTGGTTTTGCCAAGTGAAATGATTTACACTAAAGGCTGCTCTGAACCTCATCAAATGGAAGGAGAAGTGATTATAAAACATCAGGCTTCAATTGCATCAGAGAGAAAATCTGAGAGAGGGATCAGTGATTAGAGAATTGCCAGGAAATATTTGATAAGCAGCAGACCCAAGGAACTGTTACATCTCCATTTTCAAAATCCCTTTCTTTCCTGCTGTGCAAAACCAAGAGCATTATTTGGCTATGCGTGAACCACAGAATCTGAAACATCTGCAGGGATGGTTAGACAAAAGGAAGGACAAAGGAGGAAGCATTTATGTATTCTTGTTCCCTCACCAGAAAGAATACTTTCTTGCTCCATAAGGACTGGGTATGCTGCAGTATAGGGAGAGAAAGGGGTTTGATTCTACCTAAGTGTCTCTGTTGAGGACAGACACAGTTTCAGGAGAGCAAGGAGCCTTGCGGTCCTTCTGCATGTGTAGGAAGAAATGTATTTCTGGCAACAGAATAAGGGTATTCTAGAGAAATCTGTCTCACTTGTATTCATAGTTTTGCAGCAAAGAAAAGAAAGATGAAAAAATGGGAGAAAGCAGATGCCAGAGAATGCCCACTGAAGCTGATGTCACTTTGAAAAGAGAAATACCGATGTGACTGAAGTCCACACCCCAAATACTCCAGTCATTGCTCCTTGGACCTTGGTGCACCACAGGTTTTCAGCCCACTCTAGAGCTGGTAGCCCCCAGTGTGCAATCACTTGGGCTTCTGCAGAATGCATAAGGGTTTTGAATGTGTTTATATGATAAAACAGAAGAGTCAAGGCTGCCATGGTATGCATGCTGTAGCATGGAGGAGATGAATGTTTTTTCAAGCACCTCACTTTCCTTTTTTGAGACTTCACCAGACAGCTCCCTGTTGTAGCAAAAATTAGGTGATTTGCTTCCTCCTCCTTCATCCCACAGAGCATTCTCCTGTGGGAGATTCTGAGACTTGCCACCACCCTATTGCATCTGATTTATCAATGGGGTGGCAGCTTTAAGCAGTCAAGTAAGTGGTGGTGAGCATAAGAAATGAAATGGACTATAGGGGGGGGGTTAGCCCTTGAGAACTCCTGCAGAAAAAAAGCTCACAGCGGAAAGCCTCCCCTGGTAGCTCCTCTTGCACCACGTTTGCTGTGGCTCTATTCCATCAGGACTGTACATTATCACTGGAGCACAGCAGGAGTGACTGGGAGGTGTCCACCAGCACAGCAGGAGTCGCTGGCACATCAGTCAACACAGAGCAGTCGGAAGGGGTAAACCTTCACAAGAGCGATAGAGAAGGATGTTCACTTTAAGTTGAGAAAGAAATATAAGCCTCTTCTATAGAATATTCGCTATTGAGAGAGGAACTAAGGATCAAGCCTCAAACAGATGGTGTCCTTTAAACTCACATTATAAGCTATGAACAGGGTACAAACAGAGATGGACAACAGCTTTCATTATTCACACACAAGGGGAAGTTTAAAGACAGGTTTGGAACTATTGCCTGCATGCTTTAAGACTAGCTATCTCTTCCATGGTGTATTGTCTCAGATTTGACAATTTGATGCATCACAACTTCTCCAACTGACTGCTATTGATTTAAATCTTTCTATGCAGCTCACAAATAGCACACTATGGCTCTTTACTATCTGGACAGTATACATTAGTTTCCATGTTTCTGGGTGTAGGCTTAAGGTGGGGTTTCTTCACATCCCTTACAAATTGGACCACTAGCTCATGTTTGGCACTGTATCCATTTACATTGGGTCTTTTCCTGATGACAGTGTGACAGCAGGAGAATCAGGGAGACAAACAATGCCCTGAACCATAGGTTTGACCACTGCTTGTTGTATGTCTACAAACATCTGTCCTGCTCCACTGCTGAGGTGCCAGCCTGGGATAGATGTATCACCAGCTGCTACTGCCAATTTACGTACCATGTCATTGAATCTGCTTGAAACAAGTCTAATTGACATGCTGCTTAAAAGAGGGGTAGTAGCAGATTTTCCTACATTTACACAGGGCTTTAGGGGCGGCAGGGGTGCCATACCAACACAACTGGTTTGTAACTCTCTTAGTGTCACAGCTTGGTACTAGAGTAAGGAGCTGTATCACAACTGTTCAGGGTCCTTTCCAGCCAGGGGTAATGTGTCATTTGTCCTATATCCAGCAGGACACAGCAGAAGAGATGACAGTAGACGCTCATGTCCCATGTGTTGGCTGTTGGGCCTGAAGTAAGACAGCCACTTAGTAAAGACAGTACTTAAAATAGTTGGGCATAAAGGGTAATAAGAGAAGCAATTTCTGTTCAGACTCTACAAGAGTATTTTCCATTTGATTTTATCAGATTTCACTGTGTTGAAGTGCTCCATTCATCTTTTTCATTAATAATTTTTAATTAGCACCTCTGAGTGTTCCCAATGAAAAATTTCAGCAAGCGTGAAAAATAAGTCTTGTATACATGATATTCCTAAGGTTTAAAATAAAGCAATAAACCCCAAAACCCAAAACATCTTCAATTGAAGGCTGTGCTAGTTTATAAACATTGTAGACTGACACTCTATATAGACTAGAATTGGAGTGCCAGAAGATGTCACTTCTTTTTTCCATACTTCATTTCAGCTGCATTACAATGACATCTCCTCTGTTTTTAAGAAGTCTGCAAACAGATTCATGTGCTTTCATCACAATAGCATATGACTGTGAAAACAAGATGAAGAAATAGAAAGTGCATGTTTTCTCAGCTTTTGTGAACCAAAAGCATCCTACTGAGCTAATGGACACTAAAGGAACCAGAACCACACAGATCACATCTCGGGTAGTTGCTTACATGATAAATGAATGGAAGAACTAGCCTTTGAGTTCAGCATTCTTGTTTCCCCATGCCTTTCCCTGTGCCATTAGCCAAACGGACTCAGCAGGAAGAAAGCCTGTAGGGCTAAGTGCTCATCAGTAAATACAGAAATCAATTTATGCTGGCTTTGGAGGGGTTTGGAAACTACACACTAATGGGCCAAGCCCATACATTGCATATGCCATTGGATTATGATGCTCTGCCAGAATGATAGAATCCTATGAAAGATGCCTCAGTTGATGAGCCAAAATAGAATTTCACTGTAGTACTGAAAGCTGCAAAAAGCTGTTTTCCTCATCGTATCTCAGATCAGGTGAGTACTAAGCTCTGATGAAAAGTTGCAAAAAGTGGTTAAATGGGAACCTTCTCGCACTCCTCCTCTGCAAAAAGGATGGTGTTTCCTTAAGAAACACATCCTAAGCAAAGGCTTAGGTCTGAAATTTACATAAAAGAAACTGGAAAAACTTAAACTTGGGCAAACTTATATATGTACCAGGCAATTTCTTTCTTGTGATCATTCATAGATGTTAATGACAGAAGGACTGTTACCTTTGAATCTGTTGTAATGCAAAATGCATCTTCACTCAAAGATTCATTTCCTTACTGATGTAGCATCCTCTTTGAAGTGGGTGAACAATTCCCATTTCCATGAACTGGAGAAGGCAGTGCTCCTGAAGGAGTTACCCAGTTACCTGGGACTGATCTGGAAAGCAACTTTAAAATAGACGTATATTCTCCATCAGAAATCTGTAGCCCGTTACAAATGTAGCTTTTCCCTTGATAAACTGTTTGGTGATTAATTATACTTGTGGTTGAGCAGTTGCATGTTTTTTTTCCACATTTGCATTTTTCTAACCTCTGTGTCCAGGTGCCATATCTAATTATACACTCATCAGCCAGATTAAAGGGTCTCAGAATGACATACACCTTCTCCTTTTGTAGACATCTACTGTTCATGATTAATTTACCCATTCATGTTCCCTTTCTTGGGCTAAATAAAATAAGCTCTTTCAGTCTCTCATTTTAAGGCATGTTTTCCAGACTTCCTTCTTTCTATTCTTCATTCTTTCAACTCATTCTCTGAGTAAACACCAAAATCAAACACAGCACTTAATGAGCAACCTTTGCAGTACCCTACACAGAGGTTTTGTCACCTCCTTAGTAGAAAAACATTTGAACTGCTTCTGGTTTTCTTCTCAGGCCCACAGGCTCCTGGTCTGCAGTCTCCTTGAATAGTCAAAGTCTCTGTATTAGTTTTCAGATACTGAAGTTAGTCACTCAGAGTAATCAGGCTTCAATGTTTCTTAACACATTTTCAGCTACTACGTTACAGGTAAACATCCTGATCTAAACTTGGTTTACCATTAAGTGTTGGTCAGTAATTTTATGAAAGAAAAATATAAAGGATGTAGCGATTAATCATTAAAGTGAATGGAGCTAATAATAACAAAGATCACACAAACATTTATTGGACACATATATTCATACATTTCACTTCAGAGGGTTTTGAATAAATGTCCCTATTTAGAAATTATTATTTCTGTTGTAAAGTTCTGTGGGAGCATAGCTTAGAATAAATAGAGGGAATTGTTTTGTCCAAAGTGTGAATAAACCACTTTGCAAATGAGAAACATACACGGAGATGGTTGAATACAGTCACACATGTGCAATACAAATTCGCAGAAACAGCCATACCCAAATGTGAGGTTTTGGGCAATTACACGTTGCATAGTCTCCACTACTGTCAAATGGTATTTGTGTTGACATAAAGAAACTCAGAAACACACAATACCATGAAACAAGTAACCTTTTCAGCAAAGAGAAGGAATAATAAAACACTGAGCAGGAAAAATCTTTTCACTTCAGAATGCCTCATCTCTTTCTTGCCTGGGGAATAAAAAACCCTTTACAGTCAGACTCACAGCAGCTCCCTCCAGACGGGCTACAGGGTGCTTATTTGTAACAGTCATGTCTTTATAAGGTAGTCTGTTTGGTCAAAGCTTAAAAAAATGTGAATAAAAAAAAGAAAGCATAAATAATTCTTTTCTTTTTTTTTCTTACTCACTAACTCACTAAAATCTGTAATTGTTCCCTGACGTGGCGAGTTCCTGCACACATCACAAGCAAGGATTTGAGAGAAACCTTTACTGGCAAATCTGCTTGATTTCGTTTTCATTAATGAGGCTAATTCAGGAAAGAAGTGTTTTCAGAGCTATCCTGATGGGTAAAAAATGATCATTTGAAAGCAGAATAACCTGAGAGACACTTTTTCTTTTCACTGCGTCTGATTCATGGTCTCATTTAGTTCAAAAGGAACTCCTGAGATCAGCCAGGAAAATATATGTGCACACACCTGGAGAGCAGAATAACTCTGTATAAAGGAATCATTTCTAGTAAACCTGGAGCATAAATATAGATGTCATGTCAGTCTGCAAATGAACTTCCGGTGAATCATTAGCTGGTACTAATTTGTTGAAGTCAGAAGCCAATGAAGAGGGTGAAGTCATGAGAGAATTGTGCTCCAATGATTAGATCACTGATTATCTCATGTTAATGACTATGAACCAAAGCTATCAGGCTGTCCCAGCATTCATGAAGGACTCTTTATGGAGTATTCAATATTCAGAGCCAAGGATGCCACTGGCTTTGAGATCTGTTCTATGCTAACTTTTACCTGTTACTCATCATTTCCTACATATTTTTTCCAAGCAGTGATAGGAACATAAGGATTAGAGGTATTTAAATCCCCTAAAAGCGGGGTTGATCAAGCCAGGAAAAAAGGGATTCAGCTTCTAATAGATAACAGTTACCCTAGATATGCTTCCATCTCAAAATACCATATGTACAGAGAACAAAAGTGCTGATGATGTGGTAAGCCATTTGGCCCTAAAGAGGAGATTATATTCAAGTACAAAATATTGAATCACTTGAATATGGTTTTCATACTGAAAAAGAAAAATAAGTTATTTTTGCCACAATTGGCGCTAAAGAGAACGATTTTTAAAAGGACTGTTCTGGACAGCTTTTGTAAACTGCTGTAGCAAGTCACCCTCTGATGATCTGGAGGGCACTTTGGGGTGGGAAGGAGAAGGCACGCACCAGTACAGAGTTACCAATTGTAAGGATGGCCTTCATCCAACTCCATTATGTCAGTCCAGGAGACCTGATGTTAAGGATTAGTTCTGCTTTGTATGACCTCCCGAGTTTCTAATATCACATCTGACAAAAATCACAAGATCTTACTAGGTCTCCCAACTCTGACTGGTATTGATCTACAGGAAAGTTTCTGGTACATGTCAGTTAAGTCAGAGTCCCATGCAGGAACCAGTTGTGAACATGAAATGTTACCCCTTACAGTGAAATACCTACATGTTGCAGGAGCTGCATGGATCGGGATTTCTTACAGTTATTGGAAAACCATTTACCACAGTGTATTTCAACCTGCCGTTTTTCTACAGGAAGAAGAAACACATGACAATAAGCTATCCATTGCAGTACCTCTAAAGTAAGGGAGCATGCCAGGTTTTATTTCTATCCAGTGACCCAAGTTTTATTCAGTGACCCACTTGCCTTTAGCAAGTTCAATTCTCTGTCTTGAAATAACATTCACAGATTTTGTATGAAGTACTCTATTTTATTATAGGGAAGTAGTCTTTCAAGCTTCTCATGTTGTCATATGATAGCACCTATGTCCCATCTGATTAACAGCCATTACCACATGCAAACCATCAGGGCAATGGTAAGGCTTTTAGAAGTTTTCCTATATGCACATGCTACCTAAATGTAAAAAAATATTGAGGCTAGGAGGGGCTGATAAGTCATTTGTTTGATTTATAGACTAAAGGAGAAATGTCCAGAATTGCATATTGGCCACTGTTATGTTATTAAATATTTTTTCTGGGCCATTCTGAGCTAATCTGCTGTCACACTGCCAAGAAAACAAGAGCACTATGCTGCCGGATTGCTCGGGGTTAGGATAACTGATGACATCAGATGGATTTGTGGCAGACTCAAGTTTGAAACTTTGTGGTTCACAGAAGTGATTCTTAGAGGCATTCTCAGTCCTCTCAGACCAATGCAAAAGGCACAAACCAGATAAACTATTAAGTCAGTGGGGTGATAAGAAAGTAGCCTTAAAAAAGGCAGGTAGGGTTGCGGACATAGTAGCAGGAGGATGTTTTCTTGGCATCCAGTATTGGCACTAACATATTTGACTGCATGTCACTTCTGGAGTGGTGGATTCCAGTGGATATGGTTATCTTCACCACCACAAGAGAACAACGATGTTGACACAGTAGCAGAAGGATGTTTTCTTGGCATCCAGTATTGGCACTAACATATTTGACTGCATGTCACTTCTGGAGTGGTGGATTCCAGTGGATATGGTTATCTTCACCACCACAAGAAAACAATGACATTGACCAGCAGGTACTGAAGACTCTGTGTGTCCATGAGCTCTTGCCTTCCCAAAAAAACCACTTTTTTCACAAGGTGCTCAGAGAACCATCAGCAGTCAGTCTTCTATTCCTATTCTGATGTGTAGTTAGTGTTGGTAAAGGGTGTTGGGCTGAATGAGAAACTTAAAATTTCACAATTTGAAACACCTAATGAGTTAAAATTTGAAGTGGTTGCTCAGACACTGGTTGAATACTAGCTGTTGCTGGAAAAAGATACTTTTCTGTGATAGTTATGCTGCACAGAATAAGTTAAAGAGCACAATGGAGGAAGCAGAAACCACTTATCAGAAACTTAGGTATGAACGAAGTTGGCAGGCTTTGCCAGAGCTTGCACTCAGAGAACAAGGGTGCAGCCTGTAAGCATCCATCACATCCTGGCTTCTGCCCCTGGGCTATAAAATGCAACTTAAAAAAATAGCTGTTCTGTGCTTTTTGAAGGATGGACTTTAGTTTAGAGAGACAGACAGAGCCCTGGGGTACATTCTGGGCATTTCCTGCTGGACTATGCAGCTGTAAAGATCAGTCACATTCTAAGCCTAACCAACTTGACAGAATCCCTTTAACTAAATCTGCAAATGAATGCAACCCCTGATGGGAAGGAAGGGCTACTGTGGCTTAATTAACTGTTAATGAAGAGCCTGGGCCTTTCCAATGCTAGTACAGAACAACTTAAAGTAACACAACCAGTTGGGGATCACTCTTGGCAAAAAAAAGCTTGCAGCCCCTTCAGAGAAATGATACTTCTCTGCATTTTAATGTTTCTGGTTTGCCCAGCAAGCCTCCAAAAAATGACACGTAAGGCCCAATTTTAGCTGACCACTGAATATTACCCTCTTATCCTATTCTGCCCTCCCCAAATCAATGTACGAACCGCGCTTACCAGGGCATTCAGACCCAAAAATTATCATCTCCTGTAAAATACATAAAGTGCAGAAGTCACTTAAAGTCTATCCTCTGAATCTTTTTTAGCATTGCCTTGAGTGATGGCCTCAATTAACTCAGTGAGACAATTCCTGGGTACTAAGCAATGGTTAGATATTGTCAGGTCCTCAGCTGCAAACCTGACAGTCTCAGGTCAGCCTGAGAGACCAAGTGATTAGTTTTTCTGTCTTTCCACAATAATCAAGTAATTTGTGATCACCAGCATTCCCTGATGTACTGTGGCAAATGAGATGAGGAAGGAGAGAAAAAACAGGGGTAATATTAACTTCCTATCAACACAAGTTCACTAGGGGCATCTGAAACATGAACATACCCATGGCTGTTGCCATCAGCAATAATTTTCCTGTGAGCTAGCTCTTCATTAATATTCTCCAAATTTTGCACACTCTCTTAAAAATCCTAGGATTAGAAGTGGAAAAACCCATTGTTTTACTAGTCTGTTGGGACCAAAGAAGGCACACTCTTTTTGCTATACTCAGCAATTCTGTACCGCTTTTAAAAGCAGCACTGTTTCAAATGACTCAAGAACTGGCTCTCAGCAGCTCTTGTGATGAAGTTCCACAGCTAATAAATGTCACTGAAAAGACTTTTTTCTCAGTGGCCAACCTATGTTTTGATTTCTTCATATTTATCTCATTACTCAAACTGCAATACTTTACCCTCTCTGGTGTTTCATGCTGAAAGTACATGTAGATGGCTCACATAGATTTATAGAGTCTAGAAGGGAACTCTGTGATGATTTAGTCTGACTTCTATATAACATGCTAATAATTTTTTGTCAAGCCATTGCTTCATTTCAGCCATTAATTTGTGGCAGAATCAAAGCATACTTTTTAAAAAGACAATGAGTCTCCATTAAGAGACTTCAAGGGGCAGAGGATTTATGACATGTAAAGTGCTACAAAAGTTCATTTTTCTTGTGGTTAAAATTTGCATTCTGAGCCATAATAACCTGAACTCTGAACCCCTAACTCTTGTTACAGCTTTGCTATTAAAGATTCCTCCATTTTCAACACTGTTTGAGTAATACCTCAGTTTTAATTTAGCATATACTAATTGTGACAGTTTAAAGCAGTGTGACTGTGGTATTGCATTCTTCACAGAAACAGGAGTCTCAGGATTACTCAGTAGTACCTAGCCAATGTCACTTATTATGATTGATGGAGACATCCCTCTCCTCACATCTTGAAAGACCTCAATATCCATGGCTCCTGCCTTTCCAGCAAAATAGCCAAAAAAAAAGAGGAAAATTAATTCGGAATCTGTGTTTCCACTTTTTCTGTTCTACCTTTGTGGTACTTTTCATCTAACACATCCAAATTATCTGTGCTAAGGAAAACAATTATCTGCAGAGTTTATTTCCATAGAGAGTGAGAGCTGGAAGGGATGGCTCTGAGGAATAGGCAACAGTACAGAAAGGAGCAGAAGGCAGCAGTTCTCTCCAAAACACTATTGTTATTAAGTGAAGTTGTTACTATAGAAACTTACATACGCCTGTCTCACACCAATGCCAACTGAGTAAATAGGATCTTGGCTTTTAAGGATTCTCTCCCAAAAGCCTTTTCACATGCAGAACAGAAGGGAATTCATCATAAGCACCTAGAAAATATTGACAATAATAATAATCTTTCACTGTGGTTTACACATTTGGCTTCGTTGTGCATTAATTTCTGTACCATTATAAATTGTTTTGGTTAGAGGCTTGACTTCATTTTTACCTTTAAATTATTGCCTCAGCTGTGACTACAGTTACACTTTATGCTTATCTAGGTACAGATTGTCTTACTCTAGCAAAGAACTAAGCTACACCAGTGGAAACAGGTGTGGATTCATCCACCATAGGTGATGTGTTGCCCCCACCAGCACCACCTGCAATCAGTGTTCTCCTGGATCATGCTGTGCATTAATGGCAGAACATCTGTGCAGCTGCCTCCCCATCCACTCTGTCCAGCTATTAGTACCCTTTCTTGACCACAATAGCATGGACACAAGTGAGGGACTTGATAAAACTTGGAACTAAAGCAACACAAGAACCATGTGAGGGGGTGGCATAGGTTCACTGCTCACAAAGGGTCTTCTGGTTAAAAGCAGAAAATGGATACCTCAACATCAAACAATTCAATGATTTCATACTATGATGTTAGATTCGTTAGGTAACTCCTTGAGAAGCAGTGTTCCCCTTGCAGCCTCCTCTGCCTTGCTGCTCTCTCTGACCTTGCTCAGAGTTCTTACAGGTAGCTGCTTCCCTCAGTTTGTTCCCCTTGGCTTCCCCATTCAGCTGGGGCTCTACATACAAGTGCACCTGCCTTGGTTTGGGCATTTGCCAACACAGTTTTAGTGCTTTGGTTAAGTAGAATTGTACAGGCATGGGAGAAACAATGCAACTTCTTATCACCTATGACAAACTCCAAGAAATTCAGTTTCTCAGGCAGCATATGTTTGTTTTACTTCTGACTCCAGTAAATCATATGTGGGTGTCATGGGTTCAGCAGTAGCAGTCATTTTTCCCCTTTTAAAAGAACTGTCGTGGTTTGAGGGTCTCAAACTCATGCAGCCACACTCTCACTCACTTCCCCCTCTTTCTTCCCTCCCCAGTCCCGGGGAGATGGGAAGGAGAATCAAAAGAATGCAACTCC
>JASSUY010036876.1:0-10093 GCA_032466535.1 Forpus xanthops | reverse complement strand
GGCCCCGGCAACGCGGCCTCGTCCGCAGAGATAGGTTTAGGGGTGCCCCGAAGGCAGGCGGCTGTCGGGGGAACAGGCGAAAGAGCGGCGGAGCGGCGCGGCACCACACTACCGAGGCCGGGGAGGAAACTGCGGCTGAGCCGGGCTTTAACGTAATTAGAAAATAAAAACATGCCCCGGTTACTAGCCTGTCGCACATCCCCGAGCGGAGCTTAAGTAACAAAACAGGAACGCAGAAATACCGAATCGTGAGCACATGGCAAGAATATTGACCTGTTGGCCGCTGATGCTAGGCCCTGGCCTGAGCCACAGGAGCTCTCCCTGGCGCTGGCAGGGTCAGGATAAGGCATAATGGGAGAGGGGCAGAAAGAGGGAAACCAGGAAGTAAAAAGTTGGCCTCAAGCAACCGATGGTCGGATCTGGCTGTAGTAATGATTCAAGTAAGTCTTAGCTTCTTTTTACAGTTCTTCATTTAGGTTTTAGAAGTAAAGCACGGAGTTAGTTCACGGAGTTTGCAAGTCAGGGTGACACTATTGTAATTCAGGAGTGTGGTGCATCCAGCTGCTCCCTGAGGTGAGGATTTTACATGAGCAAGTTCTACAGTGAAATACACTTATTTTACCAAGACATTCATTCATTAATAAAAGACATGAAGGAACTCCAAGAAGCTCTGTATTTCCAGCTTCTCTCCCCCCCCCCCCCAAGGTAGGCATTAAATTTATGTTTGTTGGACTGAAAAAAAGAATAATAAACAGAAAGTTAAATTCCCTCATTTGGACATATTTGACTCTCAGCAAAGCCAGCATGAGCAGTGCCCATTTACTCAAGAGAGATTTCTGCTTTAAGCCACCCCTATTACATCTCACACGCGTAAAGACATGTTAGCACTTAGCCCTGTGACAGCTGTGGTACCCTGGATTTTTGTTGTAAGAGACAGGGCTTCAGCATCTTGCGGATGTGTTCGAGCAAGTCCAGAGGAGGCCACGAAGATACTCAGAGGGCTGGAGCATCTCTGGTATGGCCATAGGCTGAGAGAGTTGGGCTTGTTCAGCCTGGAGAAGAGAAAGCTCTGTGGAGACCGTAGACAGCCTTGCAGTACCTAAGGGGGCTCACAAGAAAGTGAGAGAGGGACTTTTTACATGGACAGATAGGACACGGTTAAATGGCTTTAAACTGAAAAAGATTTGGATTAGATATTAGGAAGTTGTTCTTCTTACTGTGAAGGTGTAAGGCACTAGCACTGGTTGCCCAGGAAGCTGCCTCATCCTTGGAAGTGTTCAGTGCCAGGTTGGATGGGGCTTTGAGCAACCTGATCTAGTGGAAGGTGTCTCTGCTCATGGCAGGGGGTTGGAACTAGATTATCATTTAGGGCCTGTCCAACACAAACCATATGTTTCTATGATTCCCTAAAGACAGGACATTCCAGGCAAGAGAAAAGCCTGGCAGCTTTGACTCTTGACACCAAATGAGAAGCAGCATTAAGGATCGGTACTTGTATTCATGATGACCCCACCTCAAGAATTCAGCTGCCCTGCTGTTGCCTCAGCTATTGATACAAGGGTGCACCTAGTAGCTTCTCTCACCCCCCCCCCCTCTGGCCAGCCAGCCAGGGATTGCCAGAGGAGACCCATGCCTCTGGCTCCTGACAACAGAGTCGTGAATATACGAGGATTTGCAGGTCCTACATACAGACCCATACATGTGGTCTTCCTCCAGAACAGGATTGTAATATGGGTTAAAAACCAACAGGTTTAGTCCTATTTTAGAGAACCATGATTTTTCAAATATGATGGACAGTGTCTTAGCAACTTCATCTGCCAGCTCCTTCGGGCCCCGAGGATGGATTTTATCAGGTCCCATGGACTTGTGCACTTTCAGGTTCCTAAGATGGTCTCGAACTAGACCCTCTTCTATAGTGGGCCTAGGCTCTTAATTTTCACAGTTCTTCACAGTAAGCTCAGCTCCTGCTGACACCTGGCTGGGGGCCATGCCGCACGGACGTCTCCGCTTTCCCGCATCGGAGCGACGGCGGCGGAGCGCAGGACCGGGCTCGGCTCCTGGAGCACTACACTTCCCAGCAGCCTCTGCTCCGCCGCCGGGCGCGGCCTGCCTGGGGACGCGCCACTTCCCAAGTGGGTGCCGCAGCAAGACTACGTTTCCCGACAGGCCCCGCGGCGCACCTCTGCAGGTGGGAGAGCCGCCTCGGGCTGCGGTGCGCACCGGGACGGGTAGTCCGCGGGGCTGGTGGCCGCGCCTCGGAGCGGCCCGCGCGTCAGGCGGCGCTCTGACCTTGCGGGTTTGTCTGGTTATGTGTCTCTGCTGCTCCCGGCCCGCCTGCCCGTCACTCGCCGGGAAGATGGCTGCCGTACGGAGGGCCCGCAGTTACTCCCGCTGCGTGGTGCGCTTCTCCGACCGAGAACTCTGCTAATTTCCCCCTGCGGGGACGACACACTGACCGAGCAAGGAGGGGGGAAAGACCCCCGGACGGGACAGCGCTGCCTGAGCGTTGACAGCATGGTGAGCGGGCCCTGGCCGGGAGTGCGGCCTGCGGCGGGGCGTGTGTGGGCTGAGGCTCGGCTGTGGCGGTGGGGTTCGGCCGCCGTGGCAGGTGCGGGCGAAGGTCGGCCCTGCCCCGCTGCCGAAGAGCCGGGGGGGTCCCTGACCGCTACAAGGGGTGTGTGCTCTCGGGCAGGGGGAGCGGCCCACCAAGCCGAGCTGCACTGCCCTTAACGCCCGCCCGGGCACTGGGAGATGCCTGCCGACTGCGTGCCGTGCTCCCATCCCGGGTAACTGCCCCGCAAGGAGGCACGGCCACCTTCCGCAGAGGATTTTGGGCTAATGAGTTCAGGACCCACCTAGCTGACCTTAGAAGACACCGGACAAATCACGGTATCATTTCTGACTGGCATGCCCTGTCTTTCTCTTCCTTCCCTCAAAGAACGGATGGCATAAAGTCTCTTCATAATTTTAACAGCTCCATGGGCCCCACACTCTGCTTACTCGAGTTTGTGAGTTGATCTTGGGTTCAGTATTACTTTCCTGACTGCACCTCAATAAGGACACAAGTATCCATGGCGAAAACTTGCTCATTCAAAGTTAAACCATTTCTGTCATTCAGGAGTCTTAAAATGCCTTTCCATCATGATTAAAGCATTATTTTTTGAGCACAGTGTTATTCTATCACATTGACAGGAAAATGGAGCCATTTCCTTGTTTTCATATAAAACCCCCAGTAGAACATTTGCTGTTCATCACTATTTAGCTACACCATGCTTAGTTCTGTATGGCTCACATGTAGCCCTGTTCATCTGGTGACAGTCAATTTGAACTCTTTCTGATGTTGGCTTTATTTTGCTGAAACAAAAGATCTGAAATATTAAAGGACTTGGCATTGCAGACGGGTGTAGTAAGTGATTGTTGTGCTCTGAGGAAAACAGCATGGTAACAAAACACTTAAACCTAAACTGTGGAGGTAGCATTTGCAATTGGCAAATGATCATTTGCATTTGGCAAATGATTTTGAAAACTTTGCAAACAAATCAATCAAACCTACCAAGCTATTTACAGGTTGCAGTCTAATTCAGATGTTTATTTCTGACCTGTCAATCTTTTGGTGGCTTGACCACCACTTTCCTCATGTAAAATTACTTGACCTGGTCAGTGCGCACTAAGGATATCTCACTTTCAATAAGGATAAAGTCCGTGTGCAATATGACAGCTGACTTGTAGGAGGAGGAAGGCCAGCAGCATAAAGATGAGCAGCTCAGATTGATGCACTCAGTAGCAGTTACAGTGCAAAGTTCTGTGAAATTTAGAAACTACAACTTAAGTATCATCAGAGCTAGGGTGAGGAGCCAGTTTTTTGGAAGTTACAACATGCTTTGTAGGTGCGGTCTTCTGAGCTGTCTGCTGGTGAAGACCCATGCATCAGTGAGGCCTGTGTTTACTCATTTGTTCTGATTCTAGCAAAACCATAGGGTTTAGCAGATCAAATATATAGAATCATAGAATAGTTAGGGTTGGAAAGGACCTTAAGATCACCTAGTTCCAACTCCCCTGACATGGGCAGGGACACCTCCCACTAAACCATGCCACCCAAGGCTCTGTCCAACCCGGCCTTGAACACTGCCAGAGATGGAGCATTCACAGCTTCCCTGGGCAACCCATTCCAGTGCCTCACCACCCTTACAGTAAATAATTTTTTCTTATCCAATCTAAACTTCCCCTGTTTTAGTTTGAACCCATTACCCCTTGTCCTCTCACTACAGTCCCTCAGGAAGAGTCCCTCCCCAGCATCCCGAGAGGCCCCCTTCAGATATTGGAAGGCTGCTATGAGGTCTCCACGCAGCCTTCTCTTCTCCAGGCTGAACAGACATAGTGGAAAGGTTGTTAATAGAGATCAGTTTTCCAGTTCAGTTAGCTGTGCAATAGAAATGTCAATTAATTGCTTACTGGTGAATTTAGAGGGATGGTCACTTGTACTGCCACTGCTGCCAGGAGAAAAACCTTTGATATGAGAGGCTTCAGATCACACAGGCAGTCACTGTAGAGGAGGTAACGATAAAAGTCAAAACTTTGGTTGTAATCAACTTCATGATTTTTTTTTTTTTGACAGCTTTTAGGCTGTGGACTAGGTCTTCATAATATGTTTTTTTTTTTTGTTTGAATTGAGAGCACATTTAAGTTTTAAAGAGCATTGAATGACATTTTGGAAGCAGTTGGTCCAGAACCATGACTGTCTATGACACAGAAATGAAGGAGAAGGAGGGCAGTTGAACAGAGACAAAGGGAGGAGAATCAAGACTCTTGAACAGATTACTGAAACAACAAGTTTTGAATATGAGGTAAACATTAGCCAACTTCATAACCTTCTGAATAATTTTAACTTGTACTCTTATATTAGTTATTTACAGACTTCACGAGTTAAAGATTTTAATGGGTGTGCCCTAATGTACAAGATCGTGTGTTGATTTGGTTTCAAAATTGCTAGTTTCTGTAATCTGCAGATAAAACCAGGCTTGTTTTGCTCAGAGAGCTGACTGGACATAATTAAGCCTTAATCTCTGTGCAGACTTTATTTATGTGAGCCCAGTGCTGTAGTAATACACTTACAGACACCCATTTCAGTGCTAGCTTGTCCTAGGCTATCTCCTTTTGGCTAGCATATATATAATCTCTGGATGCTGAAATAATGTGGTAGGACTGCTGTAACTTGTAGGGCGTTAGCTGCCTGCAATAAAATTCTGGAATCAAACCCCATGAAATTCCTAAATTATTTACTCCCTGCTCAGAAGTAATGCTGGTTCAGGCTTCCGAGCTTAGGCTTCCTTGTTTTCTCCACTGAGAAATTAAAAATGTACAGGTTTCAAATCAGAATGTAGAAACAGATGCAACATATGTTTACTTCAGCCAAGCAACACTGGCTGCCTTATCAGTTGTAAAATGTAAATCGGCTGAGGCATCGGTAAAAACATGTTTACAGATGACAAGCCAGTAAATTTGTAGTGGTTTGGGGAATCAGAGACAAGTACTACAGGTGAATTGTGAGGAGGTGCTTGTCACCAAGAGAGAACAAACATTTTTCAGTATTTTGTACTTTGAGCATGAACTTCTAGGTGCTAGGAGAGTTTTGTGCAATTTCTGAATACAAGAATGCTTTGATTTCTGCACTTTGTGCAGGAAATACAGATTTCTTTCTGAGAGCTTGGAAGAATCCCACTGACAGAATGTCACTTGAAGTCTTTGAGCACTATCTACAATAGGAATGAGTGGGAATCAAAACTTCTGTAAGCAGTTGTGGTAATCTTAATGCCAGGTTTACGTTTTTTATAACTACACTTTGCACTTTTGCTTGCAGAACTACAGATGTGAAACAGTGCAGAAAGGTAAAAAAATGGGTGCTTCAGCTGCAGGAGGAACTCCAAGCAAATGTCTTAGTACTGGCATCTTGCTGCTGTTGTCATTGCAGTGGCTGTCACTGATGCTCAGAATTCGTTTTCCTTTGGTTTAGTATAGATTCCACAAATCTCAGTATATTTCCAAATGAGAATTTATTGCATCTTTTTGAATTATGCTCTTAAACTAGCTGTAATTCCTCTGTAGACCTCTGTCAAGTTTTCTGAAAGATCTTATGTGAGGTCTTACTTCTTTAACTTATCTCACAGCAGTACTGTAAATAAAACCACCTGTCAAGCTCTCATGCTAGCTTTTTGTTTTCTTTTGCAATACATTTCTTGTTTAGTTTCATATGTATTTTTTTGAGATTCCTGTATTGACCCATAATTCTTATGAACTATTTATTGTTACTCAAAGCACTGATCTTTTGTGCTTTTGTAAATATTAAGCAAATTAGAACTGGTTATATTTACAATGAGATGACAGTTATTAAACTTTAATTTCTTGTGTTAAGCATGCTGTTGTTCAATACTGAAGCTTTAGTTCTATGCTTTGATTTAGACACTGACCTTTATTGGGGTATTGTGGCGCTGTACTGATGTGTGTAAGACTTCCAAGTGATACATAAATAATCTGTGTTAGATTGATGTGGCTGCAATGCAAAACCCAACTTCATTGGCTTAGTGTGGACAGCAATTTTAAGATTAATTTTTATTATCTATTAATGATCTGTGGGGTAGGTGGGTAGGATAGGGGAAACGGGAGTATGCATAGGGAGGTTTTTAATGTGTGTCAATAACAGTTTTACTTTTTGAAAGTGCTGTAGAGACTTACTCAGGCTCTGTAATCATGTCTGACTGCTCTCTACTAGGCAGAAGGTGAAGAAGATTGTCACTCTGATTTGGTAAGAACCGACGACAATGAAAGACCTGGTGAAGCAAATCTTCAGGTATGTCTTTCATGCTAGTGGTGTTTTACAAACATTACTGGTGTGATTTAAACTGCATTACTATGCTCATTTAGTTACCACACAGTTGTTGATCTAACAAATGTTCAGTCTGTCTGCCCTTTCAAAAGTAAAATACAAATTCTGCATTGTTTTCCAAGTGTCAGATTAAAGTCTTCAGTTATCTGTATAGGTGGAAAGAAAGCTTGTGGCAGATCTGGAATTTCTTTGAAGAAGTGTAGAAATTTTTGTATGGATTAAATTCCAGTTTAAGTTGTCATTCTCTTCTGGAGCAGAAAGTTGATAAAAGCAGTCTAATAGAAAAGTGTGTTCTCACTAGTTATCTGTGTAGTTGCTTCCCAGAAGTGGTGATTGCAAAAGATCTGTAAAGTGTAACTTCAAAGATGCTGAAAAAAATGCATGACAAGAATTATAACTTACTTTGTTTCACAGAGCATAGTCCTTAGACAGGATTGTAAGGTATTATTTGTATATTATGCAAATGGAAGCCTTGATTGCTATAAAGCACAGTATGCCTGTGGACAAAATATCAAGTTTTCTAAATTTTAATTTGAATAGTTAATTGACTTCTTGCTTAAGATAACTCTGCATAAACAAGAGCAAAAATGTCTAGCAAGTCTGCTTTTCTATGAAGTCTTAGGCCACAACTATTGTACTAACAGTCACTTCTGAAACATCAGTTTTTCTTCTGAAGTGAAGTCCAGGTAAAAGCACTTATGTTACTGAGTGAGATTGAGCAGGTATTTGTGCACTTTTTTTAATTTGCTATAAAACAGTTGCAAATTGTGTCTAAACTCATGGAAACTAATTAAGGCTTCGAAGTGTGAAGCATAATTTTGAAATTCTTTTTTGTGTTTATAATACTTCTCAAAAGATATATTGTTTGAATATGTGATACTAAATCAGAATTAATCATATTTTTTAGGCAGAGCTCCAGATGTTCAGAGCTCAGTGGATGTTTGAGCTTGCCCCAGGTGTGAGTTCTAGTGGGTTGGAACCTCCACCATGCAAAGCATCTTCAAAAGGACCTGGAGTAAAGTCTGTAGATGCCAGAAGGACACAGGAGATAGCTAAAGAGGAAAAGGTACAAAGGCATAAATGTATAATTTGGGGATTTTTGTGTGTGTGTGTGTTAGTATTGCAGTATAACTTATAAAAGCTAATGCTGAATTATATAGAGAGAAACAAGAGAGATGATTAACCTGTTGTCTCCATACAAATGGCTTTCCGTAATCCTACACTGATTTTTCTAGTTTTCGTTCTTGGCTTTGTGTCACCTTCCCAGTCTACTTTGTTAGAGGCTATAGGTAACGGGTGAGCAGCAGGAACTTAGATAGCTTGTTGATTGGGAATTTTAGTTATGGCTTGTGGCATAGTCTAACTAGACTGACACTGCACTTGTGTTTGTAAGGAATTTAAGAACTGTTCTTCGTAATTTGTTTTGCAGGCAAAAGAACTTTTCCTGAAGGCAGTGGAAGAAGAACGAAATGGGGCCCTTTATGAAGGTAATATGAGATGAAGGTAGTGTGAAAGTCTACAGTGAACATCTTTATTGCAGCAGAATCTAACCCTCTAATTTATGTGCAGGACGGCATGATGCCAGTGAACTTAAACTGCAGGCTAATAGTAATTTGAGAGCCCAGTTACTCAGATAAGCAAGCATACTTGCTATAAAAAGAACTCAGTTCTAAGGCTGAGGTCAAGCTAAAGTGAGATCAAGAGAATAATCTCTAGCTTTCAGACAAAACAACAGCATTTTGAAATCTGGCAATTTAATGAAGCACTGGGTTGCTCCTTCTTATACTGTTTCTTATGACTTTTGTAACATGAAATAAGCATAGTAGTTAATCAAGGTGACATGTTTTATTTCCTGTGCCCACAATTTTCTTCATTTCACTTTGAACAGAAGTACTTAACCCTTGGAATGTTTTGTTGTTTCATTATTTGGTTTTTTGTTTGTTTAATTTCCTCAGCGTGCTAAAATAGCTTCTTTAAGAATTCCTGAAGCAAATGTTTAAGTCTGGTAGTCTTACGCTGAGAGGTTTGCCATAAATATTTAAGATGCTTGCCTTGCTTGCCCTCTTGCTGTCAGCATTAGCAAAACTGCAAATGCAAAGTTTTGTTCCTCATATGTAGTTTTCAGAATATATAGAGTAAGACGCCCGTTCTAACTTCAAGTCCTGTAGGTGTGTAGTGGAAATACCAGTTTCCATTTCTTCTGTGGCAAAAAAAAAGAAGCACAGGACGTACATGCCATCCTGCTCATCCACTAGAGGTTTTGTCCTTCTTGGTTAAAGTGCAGGTACAACATATGTCAAGATATGCAGAACTCTGGGAGCTCCTGAACTCAGCCACCTGTAGAATACAAAATTTCATCTCTGCCATTGAAGTTTTCTTTCCCTTGCAAAGGATTTCTGGTTGTTGTTCCAGATCTCAAATGAGCTGAGTGACATGAGTCCCCAGTAGGTAAGAAAAGTAATTGGTCAGTTTCTAATTTATTACATGCTTTTACAGGACAGAATTATTTCAGGCTAAGGTATTTTGTGTGTTTGGTGTAATTAAATGCACAGTAAAAAAAGACCAGAACTAAGTCTGGTATGTAATCTACCATATAGAAAATCGCGTAGTACACTATAAAGGTTCTTTCATACCAACAATTTTCAAGTAAATTTAAAAAAAAAATGTGACAAAAGCAATCTGTTTAAGCATTGTGTGTATAAAATGAACACTGTAGCTTAAGTGTATTCCTTGTGTGTTAAACATAGCAGCAGAGAATTAGTGACATCTAACAGTTGCTTTCACAAATGTGTTTTAGGCATCTGGATTGCACAAATAGGAATCCATTATTTCTCATTTGATTTGAGACTTGGAGGAAGTAAACTAAACTAAGTTCCTACACATACATCTATATGAGACCTTAGAGACAAGGTCCTATGCCAGGCACAGATATATTATTGAGCACATGTCAGGACATCTGTTTTTCAGTCCACACCTCTTGATCTGGTGACATGGCTCAGGTTACCAGAATCCAAGTGGCATTTCAGCATGCTTCTGTAATCTGCTAATAGCTGACATATACAAGGCAGCTATGTGCAGCAGCTTGTTCATGTTTAAGAACTGTTGTGGTTTAAGGTCCTCACGCCACACAGTTTTCCTCTCTCACTCACTCCCCTCTCTTTCTTCCCCAGTCCCGGGGGGATGGGGAGGAGAATCAAAAGAATGCAACTCCCA